>JADRCD010213114.1:0-17895 GCA_019843815.1 Montemys delectorum
AAGAGCTAGCTTATTCTGGAGCCATTCTGAGTGGCCATGGTCCAGGAACACAGATTTCGTCTGCCCTAAATTGCACGTTACAATTTAGGAGTAGTTTCACCAAGCTTTTATATATTTTTTACGAAACAAAGAAAGCCATAGATCAAAGCAAGTTTAGAGCGCATTGATAGGCGATGCAGAGATGCTACAGCAATATGGGGAAGCTTTTTTATAGATCTTAAATGGAACCTGATGACATGCTCAGCTTTGGGGTTGGGGAACTGATGGCCTGCTAATAGATTCCAAAGCACTTTTATGTATTAGTCACAGAATGTTAGATTGGACACAGAGTTGGGCAAGGAATGGTTGTTCTAGGGCTAGAGATGGTCCAAGACAAGGTAATTAGCTGCTGGACCTGCAACATTTCAACCTCCCCACAAATCCCAACTAGTCCATCAGTTTCTGCAGCACAGCTTCCTTCCCAGGTGTTCTCGTTCACGCTGTACCTTTGGGTCACCTGTTATGCTTCCATTTCTCCACTCGCTCTTCTACAAAGCATAGAGGAACACCTTAAGCATCTTTATGTGGCCTGTGCTCCTTTAGTCTACCCAGAGTTGGCTTCCATCTCGATTTATCATTTATCCTGCCTTCTAGCTGAAGCCCTCAAGCACTCCAGGCACGCCTGTCATTTTGAATCATTGTGTGCGTGTTTGAAATGTCTTTGATTTGAAAAGTATGTTAGTGGTGATTGAAAAATGCCTTTAGCTTTTAATTCACTTAAACTATCTGTTATTTCCTTAAATGAGGGTATGCCTATGTGTACATGTGTGTATGTGCATGCATGTGTGTGTGCATGTGTGCATGTATGTGCATGCATGTGTGTATGTGCATGCATGTGTGTATGCGTGTGTGTGCATATGTGCATGTGTCTGCATGCATGTGTATATGTGCATGCCACGATGCATGTATGGAGATCTGAGAACAACTTGTGGGAGTAACTTCTCTCCATCCACCACATTAGCTCTGGGGATCGAGCTCAGGCCATCAAGCTTGGTAGCAAGTGCCTTTGCCTGGCTGCATGAGATGCTGGAGCCTTTCAGTACTGTGACCTAGCAGAGAGAGGTGACACTCTAATTGCCATGAAAGGAATTACTGCTGGTCACAGGGAGTCAGCTCACTTAGAAGTGGGCTATTACACAAAGAGTAATATAAGACCCTCCTATCTTATGTATTCTTATATCCACTCCCACCATTGTGACACCTTATAGCATTGGCTATTACCAGAGCCAAAAGATGCTAACAGGATACTCACAGACATTTAGAACTAGAAACAAAAGAAATCTTGTTTCTTTACACATTGTCCAGCTGCAGGTGCTTTGTTACAGTGACAGAAGCAGACTAATGCAGTAAATATCTGCTGCTTGGTATTTCTGTTACCTGTCTAATTTCAGTTCTAATTTTGTTCTGCTGTCCATAAGCTTTGTTTCTGTGTAAATGTGAATTTTGGCTGCTAAACGTCAGGTGACGAATCCTCCCCAGCCTAGATTGTAGGATGTAGGGAGTAGGTAGCCCAGGGAAGGGCTGAAT
Organism: Montemys delectorum; assembly: GCA_019843815.1. Lineage (NCBI taxonomy): Eukaryota > Metazoa > Chordata > Mammalia > Rodentia > Muridae > Montemys > Montemys delectorum. Next base: position 1,567 of record JADRCD010213114.1, read on the forward strand.
GGGCTTTTTCTCGCCCGTCGCTGCCTCACCCAAGTGGTGAGCTAAGTCTCGGGATTCAAGCTTTGAGCATCCTTTTGGTGCAGATGTGCACAGCATGTTTTCAGAACACACAGAATGTCAGCTTTTTTCCCCCGCTCCCTCTTTAGTCTGCTGATTCAGGACTTTCAGCCTGGGGACAGGCATGGATCCTGGCCTAGGGACAAGATCTTGGGGAGAGGTATGGTTTGGGGGCATTTCAGGTTCAGCCCTCATTGCCCCTGTGCTCTCAAATGCTATGAGAACACGGCTCTCCTACCTGATTCGATTCGGTAAGGTCTTCGTTAGGATAATGGCTGCTTCAGAGACTATCTTCCCTCTGAGTTCCTTTGTAAGAACATTGCTTTGTCTGATTTTTTTTCCTTAAATATGATACCCAGACTGTTTAGCTGTTAAAACAACTGAATTGGGTCTCCATTCAGATGTTTTTCATGGCAATAGAGACAAAAACTTGCACACTTTCAGAAAGTGTCAGTTCAGATGTCTGGCTTTTGAGTGACCTTAGTTGTAAACAACACAGAACCAGTCTAAATATGAATGTTTCTGGCAGTATTTTATAAACTAGGGTTTAACAAAATGACCACCACGTGTGCTTTGATACAATAAGATTGCAGCTCATTACAGACATTAAGTGGAAGAGAAAAACAGGCTTGGAAGGCATCCCGATCCCACCACCCATAAATCCTCACATCTCAGTATGTCTGATCTTGCCATGTTTAGAGGGCTTATTACTTCATAGTTTAGAAGCCATTGTTCACAATCATTGGCCTTCGCCACCAGCCTCATCTTTAATGCTTTTCTTAGTTAAGGTTTTACTGCTGTGAAGAGACACCATGACCAAGACAACTCTTATAAGGGCAACATTTAATTGGGGCTGGCTTACAGGTTCAGAGGTTCAGTCCATTATCATCAAGGCAGGAGCATGGCATGGAACAGGAGGAGCTGAGAGTCCTACATCTTCATCTGAAGGCTGCTAGCAGAATACTGGCTTTCAAGCAGCCAGGAGTAGGATCTTAAAGCCCACACCCACAGTGACACACCTACTCCAATAAGGGCGCACCTACGACAACAGGGCTACACCTTCTAATAGTGCTGCTCCCTGGGCCAAGCCCATGCAAACCATCACAACTCACAGAACTTAATTGGAAGATGAGAATTTCTCCTTTGAAGTACAGAGTCTTCTTTTCTATTCTGAGGTCACTGCAGATCAGTTGACTACTTGTAAGATATATTACATTCCTCTGTGTAATCTATCCTGGTGGATCTAATCAAAAGAATCCACTCAGAAAGCCACAAGGGAGTCGTAATTGAAGGAGCAGCACCATCCCTGAGCTGTGGAGTGTCCGGCGATGAAGGATGAAGGCTGTGCAGAAATGACACTGCCATCGTTTAAATGGCACTGCAGGCTCTGTCTGGGCCTCATTTAACAGAGTGGTAAGGCAGGATGAGGAACGAAAGGGCCATTTGTATTTTACAAATAACAGGCTTCAGTAAGCTTCCCATGGCTCCAGATCTCTGGAGGTCAATCTCTGAGACAGTGAGGGAATCTCACACACCTCAGGCTCCTTACGAAGGCTCAAACTGGCCCTTCTTGACTCGTGCAGGTGGACTGCAGTAAGCATGAGCTTTCAACCAGATCACCAAAATCTCTGTAAAAGAATGACAATTATCTACCAATCTGAAGTAGCGTACAGTTGTGGTACCCTTTCTACAAGAGGCTGGAAGACCTCTGGGATGGGAGATGAATGTAAGGCCTGGGAAACTGGAGGGAGAAGGGAGTCAAGAAATGTGGGAAGGGATTCCAGAGACAAACAAACAGGAACACAGGTCAGTGATCTCAGGACTGCCACAGAAAGCTTGGCTATCTCCAACTAGAGGCCAGTGGGCAGAAGAGTGCTTATCTATACCTTCTTCAGTGAGAATGTAGGTGGATTACACCCCAATTTAACTTACAGAGTCAAATGAAAGATCGAACTCTCCTAGTTAGTCTGAATTGTCAACTTGACAGCACCTAGAGTTATCTGAGAGGAGAGGCCTTAACCAAGGGATTGTCTGGATCAGGTTGGTCTGTAGGCATGCCTATGAGAGACTATCTTCATTATTAACTGATGTAGGAGGACCTAGCCCACTGTGGGTGGCACCATTCCTCAGGAAGGTGGTCCTGAGCTATATAGAAAAGTCACCTAAGCCTGAGCCAGCGAGCCAGGCAATGGGCAGGGTTTTCCATGGGCTTGGTGGCGAGTTGACTCCCTGTTAGAGAAAGAGCTGTGTGGGACAGCAAGCAGTGCTGCCTTCAGTTCCTGTCCTCACATTCTGCACAGAGGGACTATGACCTCAATCGTGAGATGAAATCAGCCCTTTCTGCCTGAGTTGCTTTGAGGGCTTCGTCACAGCAAGAGGGGAAACTCCAACCACTGCACTTCAGTCAGTGAGCTGCAGCCCCTTCGAAGACAAAAAACTCAGGCTCTGTATCGTGAGGGCCTATTCTACCTCTATTAACTCACAGAAGGCACCCCAAGCCATCCCTACAACTTGCTAACTATGACACCCAAGGGTTGCCAGGAAAAATCAAGCATGAAATCACCACTGCAAGACAAGTAACAGTTGTTCCACTTGACTCTCTGGATCGTGTGTGATGGTTAGTCCTCGATGGAAACCTCTCTGAGCTGGGACTCACCAGGGAGAGAGAGGAGTCACATGAGTGTGGGTGGGTAGGTTCCATGGGCCAGGGCCCTACAGCTGAGAACCAGCATCTACTCTGGTTCCTCTTGGCAGACTCAGTGTGAGCTGCCTTACTCTCCCACCATTAACCTTTCTCTATAATGATAGACTACATCCTCTCATTCTCTCAGAATTCTCCCTCTCCCAAGTCACCTCTGTCATAACAATGAGGGAAAATAACTAATATATCACTCGGGTCAATGAGAGGGTAAAGTTCTTAGGTACTGAATGAATAAAATCCTCCCTGGGACTTTCCCTGATCCAGACACTTTCCTCAGGACCATCCTCATACACAGACCTTCTATAGGATCATTTTTGTTGACGACCCCTAGTGATGAGTCTCCAGCCTCAGGCATCGAGGTTGTCCAGAGCTGTTTTCCTTCTACTGCCTGTGTTGGGTCTTTGAACTTTCTCCTCTGTCCCTTGGAGGTTTGCTGAAATTAACTGATGATAGACAGATCCACAAGTGAAAATGCCATAGTAGGATGGTGATTTCCCAAAATCCCTAGACCCAGTAACTTGTATAATCATCCTCATAGAAGAGTTGGAAATTAGGAAGTGTGGACCATTTTTAGGAGAAGAAAATGAGTTTTAGGAGATTATAGGTAACCCCGGAAAACAGACAATAGATTGAGACAAAGGAATTAAGGGAGGTGGCATGTTGAAATTCATCCAAATCAAAGAGAATCTAATATAGGTCAAGCCTGCCTCCAAGAATTGCCTTCAGAAGAATGGAGGAAAAGATTGTCTGGGTGTGGTAGGGACCCTCAGCTTCTGTCTTCCAGACAGCGGCTGCTGTGGGTGTGGCGAGGCCCCTCAGCTTCTGTCTTCCAGGCAGCAGCTGCTGTGGGTGTGGCGAGGCCCCTCAGCCTCTGTCTTCCAGACAGTCGCTACTTTACAACAGGTTGTTGGATGAGAACCTTGGGGACAGAGCTGAAGGCAATATTTCCTATGGAAAACATTTTCATCCAGCAAGAGACAGAAAAGGATACCAAGGCAAGTCTCTCTGCCTTCCAGGAGGAAGGGAAAGAAGAGAAGCTTAGAAGGTTCTTGGTTCCGAGGCAGCTTCTAAAGCATTTCCAAGATCATCAAAGTTCAAAAGGGTACCACACACTTGGTAATTCAACTACGAAGTCCCAGTATCTGAGCCTGGATTCTCACTACCAGGTTGACCTCTGACTTCTAACCTCTGACTTGATACCAGATGACCTGAATCACTACAGCCCTTCCATTTCCTCTCCCATTCATCTTAGCACCATTGGAAGAATCAGCTTATGAGGAGAAAAGGGGTTAATTTGGCTCACATATCTGAAGGTTCTAGTTCATCACCAAGCAGTCCTAGCCTTTAGGGCTTTAGCAGGGAGTTTATACCACGGCCAGTGTATACAGTGGTGCCAATATCTAATCCCGAGAGCCAAGGGTCAGGGCGAGAAGGGAAGGGGTGGAGTGTCCCACAGTCCCCTCTATAGCTTCCCACTAGACTCTACCTCCTAAAAGCCCCACCACATCCCAATATACCACATGCTGTAACCATGACTTTGACATGTCCAGCCTTGCTGGGGGGGGGGGGAAACTCACACAAGTCACCCTACAATTCAGCCTGTCCAGAACCAGGATATCACCTACACACATATGTGCAAGAGGAGCCAGATGGAAGCAGCAAAGGAAATGCTCATTTTCAGAGATGGTGAGAAAGGACATTGAAAGGAGAGCCCCACCCTCAAGAAACTACCAAATCGTTTCTATGCGAGGCCAGTTTAATAAATTATAGCAGTGAGTTGGGAGGGTGATGTCAGATAAATGAAATATTTAACACGATGTAATAATCCCTCTGGTGATGTTCGAATGTTCACATTTGTTAATTTAAAGGACTCCCTGATGAGACAGCTGAGTGCTGGAACACGCTGGAAGGCTGCTCTCTAAATCATGGCATCCCCTAAATGGAGAAAGGTAGCCTTCATCCTTGTCCTCCCAGGGGTGGTAACCCTCAGCTGGACTTTGACGAGAAGTGGATTTATAAACACCTACAAATTCCATCTCTCCCCCTTCCCCTCCCTCTCTCATCCTCGTCCTCTCCCCCTCCCCTCTCCCTCCCCCCTCCACTCTTTTCCCCTTCTTTCCCACTCCCTTCCCTCTCCTCTCCCCCTCTCTCCTCTTCCCCTTTCCCTTTCTCTACCCATTTTTCTTCAAGCCCAAGAGGCTGCTGGTAAAATGGCCTCTGTTCATCCCCTGCCTTGTACTGCCTGTAAACTGTAGAGACCTACAATAAACACCCCAGCCTGATAGTGTGCAGCTTGCTCAAAAAGCACGGGCCTGCTCAGAGGTTCTCAGCTCTCCGGTTTCTAATTAGTGCACAAAATCCAAAAGAAAATAGAAAGCTGGTCTCAGAATTTCCAGACTTACACCAAACAGCTGTTATTTGTAGAAGACACTGCTTCAAGATGATTTGTGGATTAGGTGGCGGGGGGGGGGGCGGGTATTGTCTCTCACTTGGCCTCATTCTACAGTCATCCAGGATCATGGGCCTGAGGGAGGCAGAGACAATCATTGCTGTTTTCATTCATCTCCTCAGCCCGAGTCCTTCCCCAATATAGCTGCAAACTCACAGAGGGACCAGGTGAAGGGCCAGGTGGAAGGCCAGGTGGAGGGCCAGGTGGACCATCTGTGACATGGGGGTGTGTGGCTCCTGCACCTGTTAGTAATGCTGGATTCTTCTACCCACCCTCCAGGTACACTTTCCCTTGGGAGCAAACTGCACATGCCTCCTTTCCCAATTAAAACAAAACAACAACAACAACAACAAAAACCAAAGCTAGAGACTATGGAAGGCTAATTCTTGTCATAAGCAATTCATTGCTTATGGCTTTTGAGCTGTGGGCAAATTTCAGGCTATGCATTTAGGTTACAAAAATCATCTAATTATGCAGACTCAAAGAGCATGTCCCTTCCTGCCTGGACATTCGTGGGCTTTGTCTAGTATTTCTGGCTGATATCAGGAGAGGATGCCAAGCAGACAGTTTGGGGCAGTGGCCAAGTAGCTATCAAAGGCTGGGGAATAATCAACCGTTCTGTTGGCAAGGCTAGCGGGGCTCATTGAAGCCTTTGGAGGCCAAGGGCTATTGATTTTACTGGCTGTACTGATGAAGTGTTTGTACCAGATCAGAATCTGATGGGAGCTACATTATCTTATTTAGAAGAGGGCTTGGAAACAGCTGTTTTGAAGCACCCTCTGCCACAGCTGATCATGGCAAGCCACTGACCTGCCCCGGGGGCTTCTGGGAAGGTCAGCCATAGTGGGATGAGCCAGCTGGAAAGTGAAGACCTTCACTGATGTCTATAGTCACTTGTCACTGTGTTTCTGTTTGTGTATTTGTTTGTTCTTTTGTCTTGAGTCTCTAGGCCAGACATCCTGGTAACACAAACCGTGAGAGAGTTCTGATGTGGGCTTCTGAAATGTTTTCATTTCTCTCTCTGGCTCATCATCCACCACGGGAAGGCTCCTTTGGAGGTGAGGGTGTGGGTCCTGCTTCCCTAATCTATACACTCGTTGCCTGACCCTTAGCTACATCAGCTACATCAGCTTTGCATACCCCCGTTCCCCAGATAGTTTATCTTTACCTCTCCATCTCTTCCATTGCTTCCCCTTTATATATTGACCAGTATTTTCTCTTCTGTCCACAAGGTGAAAATTAGTAGAAAATTAGTAGAAAATAAGAGGCCCCAAAGAAAACATGTTTGAAAGAGAGTGGGCCTTCTGTGTCTGTGAGCTTTTTCTGTTTGTGAGCTTTTTCTGTTTGTTTGTTCAATTTGATATTTAATCAAAATTCAGTAATGAGCATGGGGAAAACTAGAGCTCATTAACTTTCACCTGGGGGATTCTTTTTGTAATATTTATTTTTTATTTACACGGTTGTGTCTGTGTAAGTCCATGCCACTCAAGTCCATTATCCTTGGAGGCTGGAATATGGCATTGGATACCCTGGATTTACAGGAAGTTGTAAGCAAGGAAATGTGGCATTAGGAGTTGCAAGCCAACTCCTGTGCCCTTGGGTTCTTCCTGTGCCCTTGGGTACCCCCTGTGCCCTAGTGTTCCCCCTGTGCCCTTGGGTTCTCCCTGAACCTTTGGGTGCCCCCTATACCCTTGGATTCTGTATCCACATCTATCATACATGCATGGATACACTAGGGAACAGAGAATGTAACAAGAGGATAAACAAGATCCAAACATGCTACACATGACTGAAAACATCACAGCAAAACATCATTTTGTAGAACTGATATTTACTAATAAAAAAGCAAAAGCAAATGTGTACTGAGCATATCGACCTTTTCATGATAAAACCCCCGAAGGAATATACTACAGCGTGGAAGTCTAAATGGACTAGAAGAGCCAAAAATGACACCAGAGGCTGGCTCCCCAGCTCTAGAATTGGAGCCTCTCTCCCTCTGCATGTGTTTACATGTGCATGTGTGTACGCATATATGTGAAGGCTAGAGGGTGACCTTGTGTATTTTCCTTACTAACTCTTCATCTTACTTTTGGAGACAGGTCTCTCACTGAACCTGGACATCTCCAATGGAGCAGGACAGGCCAGCCAGCCCCAGGGTTCCTCCTGCCTCTGTCTGCAGCACTAGGATTGTGGGTTCAGTGTGTGGCATTATGCCCAGTTTTGTAAACATGGGTTCTAGGAGATGGAACTCAGCTCCTCATGCACGCAAACAGATTCTTTACCATCGTTGGAGCTGCTTTTCTAGTCCCAGGGCTCGAGTCTCTTGAAAGCCCCCATCCAGCTGATTTCCTCTTGAGCCTCCAGCCCCAGTGCTCTCAAGAACCTTGAGGGATGCAGAAGGTCCAGGGGCTTCCTTTGAAGGTGAGATCTGATGGCTCTCTTTCTGTCAGAAGAGTTTTAGGACAGAGGATAGAATGTGGATAACCATAATTCTTCCACTAGGCATTTGGTGGGACCTGGAGGTCCAGAGTCTACCAAAGTCAAATGGGCACAAAATGAGCAGCTCTGATGAACATTTTGTTCCTGCATGGATGCTGGGCGTGTTGCATGCATTTCTTCACTAAAGAGTCACAGTTGCCTGAACTTATAGATGAGGAGTCGGAGGCTGAAAATTATCATCGAATTTGCTATTAGCAAATAAATGTCAGAGTAATGTACCTACCGCCAGCACACACACACACACACACACACACACACACACACACACATACACACACGTGCGCGCGCGCACAGAGTCATGTGATCTTTCCCTCCTAAAGTATGAATTCTTGCTGGAAACTGTCTTTTGGCTTCGTTCTGTTGTTGTGATAAACATCATGACTGAAAGTGACTCAGGCAAGACAGGGTTTCTTTTAGGTTACAAATTACAGCCCATTACTGAGGAAAGTCAGGACAAGAACTCAAGAGTAAAACATGGAGGGTCACTGGTTGCTGGCTTGCTCGCTGGCCTCCTCTTAGCTAGCTTTCTTATATATCCCAGGACCGTGTGCATGGTAAATGGTGTTGCTCACAGTGGTATGTACCCTTCAATATAAACTAACAAGACCATCCCTCACAGACACATCAATACACCAACCTGATAAAGACTCCTTTCAGGTGATTTTAAGCTGTATCAAGTTGACAGTCTTAGCTAGGACAGTGACCTTGGCTGCCATTTTGGGTTTTGAGTCGGTATTTTTTAGCACTCTTCCATAACTATAAGACGGGGCAGCTAGCCTACACCTAGCAGACAGACCTGCAGTGCTGCAATGACTGTTCTGTGGATACAGGCATGAGGAATGGGGAGCCTAGTCTCATAGACTCCAGGGATGGAAGGTAACATCTCAGGTCCAGGCAGCCGCACCATATTATTTGGCTTTAGGCACCGAGAACTTTTACTAAGAGCTGCTGGGACTGGCAACAGACCCTAATGATTCAAAGCAACAGCCCGTCTTTCCCTCTGGCTCTCTCAGTGGTGGAGAGGGTGTTGTCTGGTGTTTGAAACAGCACATTTAACTTAAATACAGAGCACAGTGCTGTTGCCGCATGATGAGACCTCCCTCTCTGGTAATAAACAGAGAGGTCTTCAGAACCAGTTGATTTCATTAAAAGCTATTCACCGGATTTAGTACAGTGTAGACCAAGCGAGGGCAACCAGTGGGCCATTGATAGGGAGGACTTTCAGTGGGGACATTGCTGGGGAGGGCTTTTAGTGGGGACACTGGTGGGGAGGGGCTTTCAGTTGACATTGTTAGAGAAGCCTCTCATTGTGGACATGTATGGGTATCTCTGTATGTGTATCTATGTATATTATGCATGTCACTGGTACTGTAGGCCCTGGAGTCTCCACATGGAATCCCTGTTCTCCATTTTGAGTCAAGAACAAGCATACCACCACTTTGTGACCAACTGAAACTTCTCTACAAAGTAGGCATCCTGACTGTGCACTGACTGGGACTAACCTCCGTGCTTGCCCATCCCTTTGCATTAGTGTAATAGCAGAATCAATAATCTTATGAAGGTCATTGTCTGGGTTGGGATGTCTGAAGGTCAGCTCATGGTAGGTAGACTCTATTACGTCCAGGCCTGAAGAAGGAGGTAGAAACTAGCCCAGGAGATCTCCTTATGCCAAAGCTCAGAAACAAAAGAAGCTAACTTAACTAGGGAGTTCTCTAGCAACCCAAGCCCCTTCCACCAGACCCTGTCAGTTGAAGATTCTATTACCTCCGAAAACTATCACTGTAGGGACCGAGCCTGGCTACTGTAGCTTCCCCACAGTGCAACAGGCACTTCAATGACATCAAAATTTCCTTTGATCTGTCTATTGATTATATACTAAAGCTTAACTCAGTTCTCCTGGGGTTAGCCAGTGACTCAGTGTTTTATTGGGAGAAAGGAAATGCAAAGAGGATTTCTCATCTACGGGTTGCCAGCCAGCAGTTTCTTGCTCAAGTCACTATATCTGCAACCCGGCAAACCAGGACTAACAGACACTTGCCAGAACGGGAGGAGAGTTTCCAAAAAACCCGACTGTGCTCATGGACCTCGGGGATAGGCTGAGCTTATTTGCACCTCTGGCATTGGTTAGATACCCATCACTATAAGAAAATGTATGGTATGAGTAATGTGTAAGGAGAAGGAGTTTCTTTACCTCAGTGTGTAGTTTACAGGCACCCATATCTCTGTGCCTAACCTGTATCCTCAATGAATTCTGAAGGAGCTCTTCCTAGCCTAGCCATCTGTACTGGCTAGTTTTGTGTGCCAACTTGACACAGGCTGGAGTTATCACAGAGAAGGGAGCTTCAGTTGGGGAAGTGCCTCCATGAGACTCAGCTGTGGGGCATTTTCTCAATTAGTGGTCAAGGGTAGGGCCCCTTGTGGGTGGTGCCATCCCTGGGCTGGAAGTCTTGGGTTCTATAAGAGAGCAGGCTGAGCAAGCCAGGAGAAGCAAGCCAGTAAGGAACATCCCTCCATGGCCTCTGCATCAGCTCCTGCTTCCTGACCTGCTTGAGTTCCAGTCCTGATTTCCTTGTGATAAACAGCAATGTGGAAGTAAGCCAAATAAACCCTTTCCTCCCCAACTTGCTTCTTGGTCATGATGTTTGTGCAGTAATAGAAACCCTGACTAAGACACCATCTGACCTTTGACCCTTGATTAAATCTGACAACCCTAAAGCAACAGCCCTACCTGCACTGCCAGCAGGGACTTCTCTGGATCCTGCTCCCCATTAACTGCTTTATCAGAGGAGCACACTTGGCAAAACCTGATTTTCAGTTAGAGAGACAAACCTGAGATACATTCTGAAATGGAGAGAGGAGAAAGGCAATCCCAAATGAAAAGGGGAGACAGGGTTCCGTGGACAGAAGTGGGAGAGGACACACAGGCGGGAGGGAGGCAGGGCTGCGGTTTCAGGGGACGTTCAGCCACACACCTACATGTGAACTCTAAGGACAGACAATGCTGCTGCCTCAGGGTGCCAAGGTGAGGGAAGGGAAATGATAAGTGTTAGAATTTAATAGAGCCGGTGGCATAAAACGAACACTCAGCACACGAGGTCAAAAGGGGAGGGGGAGGGGGAGGGGAGGGGGAGGGAGAGTCAGAAATTAGTGCTGTTCCCCAGGAAGGAGACTAAACAAGTGAGGCTGCCATTTTGTCTAGAGCAACAGTCAAAGCCATGGTGAGCATGGTAAAGTGAACTTTCCTAGGCTGAAAGAAATGCTTGATTGTCCAATTAGAAGGTGGTCACTAATATGAGATTTAATGTCACAATACTTATTGTAATATTTATGAACTCCTAGGACTAGGAACAGGTAATCCAACAAGCATTTGGACAGAAAACATGGATTTCCTATAGAAGTCCAGAAATTAGAAAAACTCCAGAGTCACAGATGCCAGCCAGAGCCAGATGAAATAACTTTCCCCATTTAGAAGGGACCCTCAAATATATATACTCACCTGGATTGCCTTTTTACACAAAGATAACAGGAAGCTGTTCTCAAATGTGCAAGGTTCAAGAGACAGGCACATATGCTCTGTGCTTCTGAACACTGCTTGAGAGTTGAGTGTAGTGTGTACATATATACCAGTACTAGGTCATTCTGCATGACACAGAAAGCACCTCTCTTAGAAATCAAGGGTTGTCCCCGAGATGGGAGAAGCCAACAGCAGGCCCATCAGTGTTAGGGGGCCAACCATTTCTTCTATACTACCTGGGGATGTGAAACATCAGAAAGCACATACTGGAGACCATTCCAGGGGTAGTTAAATATTCAATGGCCAAGGTGAGAGAAGGGTTAGCTAAGTGGAAGAGAGAGAACAAAGTCAGGGCTGGTTGGAGCTCCCCCTGGTTTACTACCTTGATTTCTGCATTGTTAGGACCCATGATTATTTTGTTCCTGCTTCTGACCTTTGACTTTTACATTCTAAATTGCTTAGATCCTTTTATTAAAGCTCGAATAGCTGCAGTACAGTTGATGGTCCTGAAGAGCTAAGTACAGAGGACCAGGGATATAAGTTGCATAACTATCCACAATAGCTTTAAGATTGAAGTATGCACAAAGAAAAGGGGGGAATGAAAAGGTCAGCTCAGGAACTTTGGGAAGGTCATAGAACACTTGCCTCTCTGGAAGGGAAAGGCTAATTAACATTCCTCAGACCACAGGGTGGGAACTGACCTGCGGGTGGGGACACATTCTGCAGGACAGACCTTTGTCTACCTTCAGACAAGGGAAGTCCTTGCCACCTCATTCCCTGAAGACCAATCAGTTTAAAAAGTCACACTGTTCTGCCAATCACATTGTGCCTAATGGCTGCTGCCCTGAAAACTGTATAAAAGCTCATTGGATAAGCTGTGCAGATTCGATGCCTCTCCTTCAGGTCTGGGATGACCCCAGTGCACTGGAACAATAAATTCTTCTTGTTTTTTGCATGGGGTAGAGGGGAGAAATCAAGGGTTGAGGATGTCACTCAGTGGTAGAGCATTTGTCTGGCCTGTGTAAGGAGGTGGGGAGAGCTTTAGTTGTCCCCTAGCAAAGTAAGACATTGCTCCTGTGATCAGTGAATGAACAGTTTGGGTGTTTTGAGGACCAGTGACCCGCACCTCATTCACACACACCTCGAAGTCTCTTGCAGTCTCTCCATCCCTAATGGATGCTTAGGGTCACTGTGAGTAGTGTTGTGGTTCCCATGAATGTGTAGACATCTCTTTGATAAACTGATTTTCAATCTTTGGGATAAATACCTGGAAGTCATTCTATGTGTAGTTTCATGAGGACCCCTGCAGCGGGGCTAATTAACGCTCCCTTCAGCCGTGTGCGATATTCCCTTTTCCCTACATCCCACCCTTGTTTGTTAACTCCTGCCTTTTTGATAATAGCCACCCTAGCAGGTGTGAGGGAATAGCTCATTATTGTTTTGATTTGCATCTCCCTAATGATTAGCAGTGCGGGGAATTTCTCAGTGCCTTTGAAGGCACTTGTCTGTCTTCTTCAGAGAACTGTCTATTAGGCCCCTCGTTTGCTTCTCAACAGAATTCGTTTTCAGAGATGTAAGTGTGATGTTTCTCTTCTTTGTTGGCAACAAGACACCATGGCCAATGCCATAATTGGGTACTGTACGTTGAAATTTTATGAGGAAAGTCAATTTTAAATGTTAGTGGTGATCGGGATGGAGATTAGTTTGATTTTAAACATTCTGCATTGTATTAAAATTAGTATTTTGTACCCATCAGACACGTGCAGCTAAACTTTGTGCATAAAGAGCAGAACACCCAAATGATTAATGGTGAACGAAGAAATCTGAATATTGCCTAAAATTCATGTGTTGGGCTGGTTGGATTGCTCAGTAGGTAGAGATACTTGCCACCGAGCTTGACAGCTTGAGTTTGATCCCCAGGACCCAACTGTAGAAGAAAATAACTCACTCTTGCAAGTAGTGTTCAGATCTCCATGTGTATGCTATGGAATTCATCTCCCCTCACCACAAACACACACACACATGAATAATAAAACAATACATTATTTAAGAAATTTAGGAAAATCTTTTTGTTATAAATCTAGTCTGAAAAAGTACTAAAAACTCAAATTTAAAACAGAATAATACTGAGTAGGAAAAACAGTAATGTACTAAGCAACTTTTTATGAGTAAAACTTGGGGTATAGGAGCCAGTGCTGGAACCTCTTCTGTTGAGTGCACATGGAGGTTTCCCTATGAGCACAGAAGCACATGTAAAACTGTGCACATGGCTCTGTAATACATCTCCAAATGAAAGATCAAACACATTAGCAAAACCTTAAAACACTGCCTTAGCAAAGAGCTGAAGTAGTTCATTCCTCAGGGTAAAGGCAGACACATAGTCTGAATATCCAGTTTAAGTCTAATTAAGCACATGCGTAGACATGTGTGTACATATGTGCTAGAGAAAACACTGAATGGAGTTGAGCAAGATACATTGATTTCTGTAAGTAGAACATCACCCGTTGCAGAGGGAGGAAAGGCAGGCCAGGTAAGTTCACAGAGGGTCAGGCTTCAGAGGACGGGGGTCTGTGGCATCTTCCCAGACAGCAGACAGCTGTGTGGCCAGGACCCAGTCTCTGCCCTGCCTTTCCTCTCTCCATCAGAGCTCACAGACAGGGGGCTTTGCTAGCTCTTTTATGCAAATTGCCCAGAAGATGCAAACTCCTCAAAAGACATTAACCTTAGTCCACAAGGGAAATGGGTGACTAACTTCCAGATAATGGGAGTTCAGGAGATAGGAAAGCCACATTTGTCTAACGTCTAACGTGGCCACACCCTGAGCTCCCAACAGTCAGAGCTAACTGAACTCTTTCTTTCCCGTAAGTTCATAGCATCCCTGAGCTTACAGACCCCTCCAGTCAGTCTCCAAGCTCACAGCCCTTCTAAATCAGCACTGTGATCTCATAACGCACGTTAGTCTATTATCCCTAAATCACAGCACCTTGACCTGACTGTTGGCACCTTCGTCTCATGAAATCCTCAATAATGTGAGCACCTGAACTCGTTAAAGCAGAGGATCCTAAACTCATGTACCCTTAAGTCAGCATCCCTGAACTCACTGCATCCTTAAATTTACTAACATCCCAGAGTCACCTCACCCCAAAGTGAGCACCTACAGTCTCAGCGCACTCTAATGTCACCATGCCCACCGTTCAAACTCCATCCCCAGACACCCTGATGTCACCGTGCCCACTGTCAAACCCCCTCGCCAGATACCCTGACGTCACCATGCCCACCATTCAAACTCCCTCCCCAGGGGTTCTGACTACTTAGGGTTCAGAATTGTGAAGTTAATCTTTAAAAAGATCGACTAACGGCATAGTGACAGATTCATCTTATTGATTTATTTAAATAAGATGATCTGCAATCTGTTTTATGTGGGAAAAGATAACACATTTGTTAGATACTCTCTAATGTAATAAAGAGTTTACACATGGGAGAAATGGCCACATCTGGATTTGGAACTCAGAGGAGTCTGATCCATTTTTTTTCCGGGGTCAAGTTTTATTAGCAAGCTGGTCTTTACCTTCAAAATGAGAATACTAATTTTCTTCACCTTCTGGATAGGTAAGATTAAACCTATTTAAAAAGCTGATGATTCTTGGCTGGCACGCTGAGTTAGCTCAATAAATGATGGCCTGCTAATCACTTAACGTAAGTGCCCAGGTCCCTGTCTGTTGGAATTAATGACTTCTGAAGCTTATACATCTCAGTGGGGAAAGGCTGGGGTGACTACCAAGTGGAAGGTGGTTGCCCAAGGGATGCGTTTAATAATGTGAGGCACCTAATTTAGTAGAAAATGAACGAATTAGGAAGATAGACATGGCTTACAAAATGTTTCATTTTTACAAATGTATCATGCATAGTAATTAAGATACTCACTAAATTTCAGTGGTCGTTTTTTTCCACAAGCCAGAAACATCTAAGTTTTTTTTTTTTTAAGAATGTGGAAAAAATATGAAAGAAAGTATTTAAAAATTCAAACTAATAGGTTTGCTCAACACTGTTTCTGAATCAAGGCAATCACTGTAGGCTTATATCATGACTCTCTTCCCTGAGGTTTCAGGAAGGAATGCAGGCAAGCTGTCCTTTAATACCTTCCACTCCTCAGGAGAGACAGAAAACCCACAGGGAAGGAAACGCCTGGCTGTGATGTGTTTGCGGGTGTCCTTGCATCCTGTTTCTTTATAAACACTTTGTGATACTTCAGATAGAGTTTATTAATAGAGGAAGAAAATCTGGGTTCGTGGTGTAGGCAGACTCCGGAGTGAAGGAACTCTGGGTTCCCGGTGTAGACAGACTATGAAGTGAAGGACTGCAGAAGCGGCAACTCTCCCATTTAATTAAGAAAGATGAGTTATTTTAAACCAAGAAGATGGTAACTATCTAACAACCCATTCCAAGAAGGCCAGGGCCACAGCTTATCTGTTCTTTCCCCCCCCATGAAGACGATACTGAGCGAAGTTGAGGTCTGGCTGCCTCTGTACAATGGCGCTCGTTTGATGTAACTCACATCATGAAGCTAGCTAGCATCACTGTGTGCTTTGATATCTTTAACAGTGTTGGAGAGTCACCTTAAGGATCTAAATTCTATATGTCTTACCCCGAAGACTTCAGTTGCCAACAGATGAAACTGTGTTGGCACAGAGAAAACAAAGTCTTCATCATTTACTCTTATGGTAAATGATGGCAGGCTCACGCAGGCTCACTTAGACCCTGCTTCACAGCGAGGCAGCTATGGCATATTTAGCCACACAGATGTTCTGTTTAGAAAATTACAGTGCAAAAAAAAAAAAAATCCTTGACATCAAAATTTCACTGAGCATAATTCAATTGCAAGAGACTAGAAGCACTTAGGGTCCCCTGGCATCTGTCTGCAAATGCCACTTGATTCTGTTCAGGTGCCAGTTAATAAGGTTGACAGGAATTTTGTGGTAGATAGATAGAGAGGTGGCATGCACACAGAGGGCTCACTATGGGGGGACTTCAGTGTTAGTAGGACAAGGGAGGAGTCACATGTCTACTGCATAGGGGTGTGTGTGTGTGTGTGTGTGTGTGTGTGTGTGT
>JADRCD010213115.1:0-15998 GCA_019843815.1 Montemys delectorum
ATAGCAGAATTTCTGAACCCTGATATGTGAGGAGCCACAGCTATTGAATTCCATATCTCCTGACATTTTTGCTGGAGGTAGTTTGGAGGTTAAAGGTGATCTCAAAAGAGGGACTAGAAGTTATTTATTCTTCCTCTTAGTCCACAAGGTTTGAAGTCTCAGGTGTTCTTCAGTATATGATGGAAGTCTGAAGAAATAGGATCTAATACCAGTGGGAAAAAATGGACTGGCTAGTAAGAGGAGCGGCAGTCCTCTTTTACAATTCATTCTGCAAAGAACTTTTACTCAGCATAATTACATAATTTATACTATGTAATTATTGACCTATGAAGACTTAAACCAATAAAATTGTTTCTTTCCTGTTTGTTCTCTTTAACATTTTGGTATTTCTAATTTTATTGTCCTGTGGTCTTATAAATAACTGAATTACTGTGAATGACATGCATAAGCTTCATATAACTATATTTCCCTTTTATAAAAATATTAAATGTCTCCAGAAGGACATTCAGAATGGCATCAGTGATATAACATTTTTGCTTCAAATGTAAAACAAGAGAAAATACAAAAAGATAAGTACCTATGTTATAGTTTCCTACCTTATAACATTTATTTATTTATTTATTTATTTATTTATTTATTTATTTAAGTCGTATTTGTCCAAGACTGTGTCTTTTCTTTGTAGAGTTTTCAGGTACCTTGCTTCTTCTGGGAGGAGCTTAGCGACATTCATTACTATAGTTCACTCTCGATGGATAAAGGCTTCTGAGGGCTTCGAATGCAGTCAGAGACAGAAATCTAATGAGCATGCATGAAGCACTGGGTTTGAGTGTAGTAACCCAGACCCAGAAAGACATGCATGATATACACTCCTTTATAAGTGGATATTAGCCATAACGTACAGGATAACCATGCTACAATCCACAGGGCCAAAGAAGTTAAGGAACAAGGAGGGCTGAAGGGGGAATGCTTAAATCTCACTCAGAAGGGGGAACAAAATAGATGTGAAAAGTGGAGGGAGGGAGAAAACTGGATGGAGGAGGAGATGGAGAAGGCAAATGGGGTGCAAATTGGGTGTGGGAAGAGCTTCTATTATTCTACTCAATATATATAGTGATAAACTTCCCCCTAAATACTTGCCATTACACTTAGAGGTTAGTGAACCTATACTATATGTTAGTGAATCATCAGAGAAACATCTTTTAGCATTAGATGGTGATTAATACAGAAACCCACACATGGTCTTTTAAGAGACTAAGGAAAAAGAGGGCTGAGAGAGAGATCAGAAATGGCAAGCATTGAGCATCTCTGGGACAGGGAGGCTCCAGGGGGTCTATGGGGGTATGACCTTAGATGAGACTCTTAGCAGCAGGGGACATGGAGCCTGAAGTGGCCACCTCCAGTAGCTAGATGGGACTGCCTGTGGAAGGAGGTGGACACTGGCCCACCCACAAAACCTTTGACCCAAAATTTGTCCCGCCTACAAGATGTGCAGGGATAAAGATAGAGCAGAGATTGAGGGAATGGCCAACCAATGACTGACCCAAAGTGAGACCCATCCCATGGGAGAGAGCTAACCCCTGATAGTATTAATGATACTCTGTTATGGTTGCAGACAGGAGCCTAGCACAACTGTAATCTGAGAGGCTCCATCCCGCAGCAGATAGACAAGGGCATTGTGACTTGACAGTTACTTCAAGCTCTTAAGGAAAGTTCTAAGCTTTCCATTTGGTCTCAGTATGCTTTATTTTGTTCAGTTCTGTTCTGTAAAGTTGTGTTGAGCATGCGAGGTAAGGATTCTTCCAGCTGAACTATACCCCTAGCTCTATCTCATGTGTTCTAAGAAGAAATTATCTCAAGTTCAAACAAAGTGTTATCTGCTCTTCATAGTATTTTTCTTTATCTTAAATTCCCCTTAGAATCATGACAGTAATGTGTTAGTATAAATTTTACTGGCCTTGTCCACTTTAAATGTTCGGTTTCTTAAACCTCTAGGCATTTTTGGGGAGGGTGTTGGTTTTCATTAGATTAATTTTTCCATACATAGGAATGATCATCCAGTTTTTCTCATGTGCTTCCCAGCTCTGCCCTCCTGCTCCTGTCACTGAAACATCTTGACACTTTTCTTGGATCTTATGCTGTACCCTGGAACTATTTTCAATTGTATTTTCTCATTTTTCTCTCTTTGGTTTAAATACAAAATCTTGTTTCTTTATCTTCTGATTCAGTTTTTTCTCCCTTCCAGTTCCATTCCAATATTAAGCCTAGTCAATGAGTTGTTTATTCATACTTGTGAGTTGTATATTACAAAGTCATTGTATAGTCCTCCCTGGTGTCTCCTTCTCTGCCAAGAGTTTTAATTTCTTCATAAAGATTTGATTTTTCTTTTTCCATTAAGAAAATGTATCATTTCTGCCAAACTTGTATTCTGTCAGCGGCCTGGGAGTGTCAGTCAAATCCAGCATCTCTCAGTGTCAGAATCTCCTGATTCTTCTTGCTTTGGGCTCAGAGATTATCTGTTTGGGGCACTTTGGTTACTTAGGGAAAAGTTGGAATCTTTTTTTTTTTTTTTAAATTAGGTATTTTCTTTATTTACATGTAAATTTCTCCTTTCCCAGTTCCCCCTCCAAAAAACAAACAAACAAACAAAAACAACAAGAACAAACCCCTGTTGCCCCCCCTCGTGCCTGCCAGCCCACCCTCTCCCACTTATTGGCCCTGGCATTCCCCTACACTGGGGCACAGAACCTTCACTGGGCCGAGGTCCTCTCCTTCTATTGATGATCGAATTTGCAATCCTCTACTATATACATGCTGCCAAAACAATCAGTCCCACCATGTACAGTCCTTGGTTGGTGGTTGGGTCCCTGGGAGCTCTGAGGGTACTAGTTAGTTCATATTGTTGTTCATCCTAAGGGGCTGCAAGCCCTTCAGCTCCTAAGTCCTGGTTAGTTTCCTTTGATACTGTTCAGGCAGGGGAAGTTAAGGCTTTATTTCATGACCTTAAATTCTTAGAGAAAATGTAGATTCCCACTAAGTCTCTGCTGACAATCAAGTTAGAGAGCGTCCGATAAAAATAAGAATACTGCTGTTAGTGCTACACTGTCTGGGCTCTACTGACAGCTCATGGCAGAGAGTGGCAGCCACTGTTATTGCCTATATGCCTCTCTCAACCATGGGCGGCTTTCATTACTGAGGGCAGAAGTCAGGCCCTGGCCCTCCAGGGGACCTCCTGTACTTTGTCAGTTCTGGAAATAGATCTTTCTTTTTCTTTTCTGGTGAGTAAAGATCAGATTGTGTTCTCCTTGTGGTAGTGATGGTGTTGAAGCGGAGGGGTGGTACTGTTGCTTATGAAACTGAGTCCCCATCCACAGGTATGCGATGTCACCTCAGGGGAGCGAGGGAGGCCGATGATTTGAGAGATCAATTAGAGAACCAAGATGATGTGTTGGGGTATGGGTAGTATTGCAGTTTCCTCATCTGTGGCTGACAGGTGCCAATCAAAGTCCCCTGTTTGAAATCGCCTCATACTGGCCCTCTGACTGGAGAGTGCTAGCTTATGTATGACTGCTTTTGTTGTTCTTGCTATTGGACTGAGCCCTTGGCTTTTACTCAAAGCTTGTGTTACATGGGATGAAAAGAAAATCTAGGGATCCAAACACCTTGTGAGTCCTTGACATCTCAGTACCCCAGCTAGTCTGTCTGCTCCCCTAATAGGTGCTTTAGATGATATACCATGTTCAGGGGATTTATTTGAACTTATAGAGTGATAGGAAAAAGTATACCTTCTCCACACTTCAGAGTGTGTCAATATTCATCTTCATAGCTAAGCTTCACTTTTCATCCCACCTGGTGATTTTAGTTTTAGGTACATAAAGGACATTTATTGACACTATCTGGTCTTGTACCGTCTGTGAGTTTTTATTCATAGGTAATAACATGGCCTACAGAAGAAGATGCATGCTTCTCCACAGTGGATGACATTGTTTCTCTTCTTAAATAATTTCTAAGTTTTTCTTGTAAGTTTACAATATGCACACATATGAATTTCTTATGTTTTATTTATTCTTTGAAACTTTCATACATGTGTACAAATGTGTCTTTTTCATATGCATCATATACTTTTCCTGTTCAACTCCCCTTCGGGCCTAGATACATATTTCCCAATTTTAAGTACTTTCATTCATTTGTTTATTTACAGTTACATGTATCTATATATAATTCCACACATGCAAATACAATGCCTATTGATGCTACAAGAGGATATCAGATCCCTTGGCTCTGGAGTTACAGGTGGTTATAAGATACCTGATTTAGGAATCAAATTCAAGTCCTCTGCAAATGCATCAGGCCTCCTTAACCACTCTTAACTACTTAAGTCATCTCTCCAGCCCCTCTTCACATATGTATATATGAAGTGCTCACTGAGGTCAATTAATACTTCTCATGTGAAGACAGGTGTGGGGTAAGCCATTGGTGCATGGACAGCCATGCCCTGAACAAAAGTGGCTTTTCCTTCACAACATTCATCAGAGGTCACTATTTCGTGAGATAGACTCTTTCATGCTCTCTCAAAACGTCACGCTGGAATTCTGACCACTTTGATCCTGTGCAGTTGGGCAGATAACCACACTGGTTGTGCATGCTTGTATGCAACAACCGTGTTATATCTAAAGATAGTATGTCACCACGCTTCCACTTTTTTTTTTTTTTTTTAGTTCTTACATTCTTTGTAAGTACTCTTCTACAGTTTTTCTTGAATCTGAGAGTGAAGGAGGATGATGTGCATGTCCCCTAAGAGGTTGATGTAGCTGTCCTATCTACTGCTAAGCATTCACAGCGGGGATTTTCGTCCCTTCAGCCAAATGGGAATCTCTGACTCAACCACAACTCGCTGCATAAAGAAGTCTCCCTGAATAACGTTGAAAGCAGCACAAATAGACAGGTATAACAAATGACAACATGACAATTCATCAAACCAAAGCTTCCCCTAAGGTTTATGACCTACCAAGGCATGTGGTTTTGACCAGATTTATAGTATCAAGCATGAATTTCCTCCTGAGTAGCAGACCTCAAATCCAATCAGAAAACAGTCCATTGTGCTATTAGGTCAATATTGCAACATGTGGGTCCAGGGCTGTATAAGAGTATCCCTGTCTCTCCATGACCCAAGATTTCTCATGGTACCTTTCAGTACTATGAAAACAAAGCAGCAGGGATAGTTTCCTGGTCAATTCAAGTTTGATTTTATTCTGAAATGTGCACTGGACTTAATGCTCATTGTTATTGTGAATCAGAATTTTTTTCATAGCATACGCAGATGGGGAAATTTTCTTTCTACTTATAAATTGTTGAGTTATTTTGGTTTTACAAAAATAAAACTAAAGTTGATATGCTTTTTTGGCTACTTTATTCTGTTCTATTTATCTACCAACCTTCCAACCTTTATTCCACCCTAATCCCTCTATCCTCCCAACACTAGGTAGGAGATAAAGAAGATTAGAGGGGAAGGGGATGTAGACTTCTTTGGACTGCTTCCTGCTGATTAGGGACAGTGGGTTCCTTGGTTGTCTGTTCATCATCAGAATATCTCCGAATTCTTCTTCTAATATCCTTCCTCAAGACCACTTGACAAACCCCAGCCACAGGAACCAGCAGCAGCTCGAGGAGCTCTCAAGAGTTCCAAGAATTCTAAACACAAACTATCTGCAGCTAGGCAAAAATCATGGCCCTGCCCCCTCTCCTGGTGCAGGAGACAAATCATAGTTGCCTAGGATTAAAATTACAAAAAAACATTCACATAATATACAATTTTTTTTTCTTAAAGAAACCAAAATTCTTACTGCAGACTACAGGTTAAATTTTGTCAAATATGTTGTCTGGAATCGTCACATGATTACAGTTTTATTAATTATTTGAAGATTTCATACAATGTATTCTAATCATATCCATCCCCTACCTTGACTCTTCTCAGGCCTACCTACTTACCTTCTACACCCAACTCTGAGGTGAGTAAGGTAAATCCTTCATGACTAATTTGTGCTGTCCCAATCCTTTTGGATACAAAGCCTTCTCTTAGAGTGTGGTCACATTTAACTTTTTAAAGTTCTGTCAGAATCAAGAATCACTTTGACTGATTTTTAAATATCAAGGATCTTGCAAACCTGAGATAGAGTCCCTTTTGTCACGGTGACTTGGCGTTTAGAGTGTCAAATTTAATTTAATAAAAGTTTTAGTAAATATGTATATCAATACTCAACAAGTTAAATGTGTTGCTAGTTTTCATAACTTAGAATGATACTGAACAGCTTGAATGAATTTTGCTTATTGTAGTCACTGACAGGCCTCATTGTAATGATACATCTTCACATATGAAATAACACAGGTAAAAGATTCACTTTTTAAAGTTTCTAATGTGAGTGTTATTTCTATGGCATTCTAGTTTTAGCTTGCTGGTATAGGAATAGATTTTATTAACGCATGTCTACATTTTCCTTAAATACTTGTATGCGCCATGGGTGTAGAATTGAAGTCATGCCGCACGATCTGAGACAGAGTTTTCTTTGGCGGTAGTTCTTTCTTTAAACAGTGGGTATTATTATTATTATTACTGTTATTTGAGAGGTGGAGGCTTGTTTTATTTATTTATTGTGGCCTGTCAAAATTAGTTTCTCATATTCTTTCTTCTTTTAGGTGAGAAAGAATAAGCATGAGAGCGAAAGTTATTTAGTTCACCATTTTTTGTTATTGTTTGTTTCTATTGTTGTTTTGTTTGTCTTAATGGGGGCTACAAATAGAAACTTCACTTCCCTAACCTTTGAGGTGGATCCTTTCCTGCTGTACCAAGCTCTAGTGCCACGCCCACTCGTCTACTCCAGTTAGTCTGCAATATCAGGGGTAAAAGCCTGATCGCAGACAAGAGGCGTTATGACTTCAAAGGGAGTTGGTGCCTGTTGGGTATTCAGTCAGTCGTGGCATCCCCTAACTCGGAGGTAACCCAGATATGTCCTTGCGAACTCCCATGCTAGGTGCCTACCAAGATATGATTTATTAATAGCTAGATAAAATTGGACATTGATCTCTGACCTTTACCAATGTTCCAACATCTTAGCCAAACCCTGGCATGGAATTTCATAAAGAATGTCACACATCCAAACTAATTGCCTTCGGCATTGTGCGTAGGGCATTGAAGCTTACAGAATGGGAGACTTATCCCAGGGCAAGGTCAAGTAGAATCCTCATTCTCAGTCAAGTACTGCAGCTGAATCACACCTAGGAATTATCAAGAAAGACAAGTCTCTACTAGCCCAGAAGATTAGCATAGTGGGCATTTTACTAAGGATGGGCGGGACCTTGAACCGAGTGTGTGTGTGAGGTAGTGTGCTGCAGTCAGCATTGGGCTTTCAAGATTCAAGATTCGAGCCTCTACCCTCCTGGCTGGCGCACCCGCAGTCCTCTGGGACTCTGGCCGGGGCCCATGCAGCCCGAGCATGCTCGGAGCATGGAGTGCTGCACCAGTCCAGAGGAGATGGCTGCTATTTTAGACCCAGTGTATTTTAGATGGCCTCAGAGTTACCCTGACCAGATTTCTCACTTCTCTTTTACAATGACTGTAAAAGCCACATGCCATTTTTAAGAAATACATTCAGATCCTGCACTTCCTTGTGTTGTGTCTGCCATTATTTCTTCGCCTACTCCTTGTCGACATGACTAGGACCCCGTTTCTCCCGAGGGTTGAGAGAGGCCCAGACTGGCCGGCCCGTGGCACTCTAGTAAAATGATTTTCTCAGAAAGCATCAGTCTTTGTAAAGAACAGTGTTCTGCCATTTTTAGCCACAGCTCACTTTCCCTTCCCTGTCTGGAAACCAGGGAATAATTCTCTACTATTGACTGTGAGAAGATGCTAGAGTTTCAGGATCTCAAAATTCTATTAACATCGTAGGTGTTTGGTGGGGAGCAGATGATGCCCCAAATGGATGTGTGTTATTTAACATGAGTACCTCTATGTCAAAGACTCCATGCCTCAGACTCATGGGAATGACTAAGCCTTCCCCAGGTCAGACTTAGGGCAATGCCAGGGTTTTCCTTGTGCAGGTGTAGACAATGTACGAACAAAATGTTGACTGCAGCTTCATCCTCCAGGATATTTACAGATAGCCCCTAGAAAGATCAGCTACACCTGCCTCCTTGTTCATCTGTATACAATAAATTGGCCTCCTTGATTTAGATGTACAAAAAGGAATACACTGAGTTCCATTAGAGCCCATAGCCCATCTGTCCCAGATGTTCTGTACACGTGTCTGTCATTTCTCCATTTGCTCATTGCCCTAATCAGGACAATCCCTAAAGCTATGCAGGCTGTAATCAGGCTGCTCTGTGGCTGGGTACTCCAGGAGTTTTATGCCTCTGGAATGTGCACACAGGGCTCTAAACAGCCTATCAGATCTGTTCATTTTCTTGCCCTAGACCTGGTTCCATGAAGGTTTCAGCCATGGAATATGGATCTGATAGAACTGTGGCTGTGTCTACCTGCCTGCCTGTCCAACTGGAGAGACCAGGCAAGAATGTGAACTGAGACATGACTTCTCCGAATAATGAGGGAATAACTGGTATTCGCATTTGTTCCTTATTATTAGGGTGGCATAGACTTCTAAGCTCCTTAAATAAAGTCTGCATACCAGAAGCGCATAACAGTGTATTTGTTTCCATTCAATTTTGACAGTTATACTGGTTTCCTGAAATTATAATTCAATTTTCCACTATCAATACCATGAGACAGTCTTTGACACATATCTGCTCAAAATAGTTTGCTTTAATTTTTTTCCAGTTTCATGGTTATGAAAAAAGAACCACATTGTTACGATGATTTGCATTGATACTACTTTTGAATTTCTACATAATAAAGCCTGAAAAAAATTAAATTTTGCCTTTGAATTACACATTCAGTCTTAAACCCACACTGTATTTTCCTTTTAATTTTACAAAATCCATGGCAAAGATATGTCATTTCTAATGATTACATGTTTCATACACATCCTTTGAAAGTTGGCGATACTGATCATTTTAAAAATGAGATTAATTATGTTAACTTCTTGATTCCTACGTCTGATTATTTTTCCTGTCTATTGTTGACATGTATATTTTCTTAAATAATTTGGCTATTGAATGTACTTATGAAGTTTTAAATTTCATACAAATTCTATATATGTCTTTGTATATGTTTGTATGTATGCAAATGTGCACTGTATTTAAACTATGAGTAGTATGTATATTACATTTCTACAACAAGCAGACAGATACAACTGAAATATCTATATCTATATAGATAGCTATACAGATATGCAGATATATAGATGCAGATACTGATATATAGATACATAGATACATAGATATATACATGTAGATAGATAGATAGATAGATAGATAGATAGATAGATAGATATAAATATTTCATGGTATGTTGAGGTTTAGTCTGTTGCTATGTATTGCATTGGTAAATTCTGTCTCCCTAGGTCTAGTTGCCTCAAGATGAATGAATCCTCATGTAGATCAATTTTGTTGTGCAAACCTTGCTCCTTAATCTAAAAATATTAGTTGTAGAAAGATACCTACAGCCTGTAGCTGGGCAGAAGAGAGGTGGATGGGGCCCTAAGTCCTGGGTCTGAGGCAGAGACCAGGAGAGGGAGAGGAGGAAGCCTACCCTGGGAGCGGATCCTGAGAGCACAGCCACGAGAGCTGGCCAGTTTGTGTAGGAGCAGCCCAGGAGGAACATGGCAAGTGATATCTCAGGGTTATTGTTAGGGAAGTTATTGATAGGTTATTGATAGACAAAATAACATAGAGGGTTGGTATCTGCCCATCTCTAGTGCTTCTAAGGCCTATTATAGATATACAAGTTTTGTGTCTTTTATTTGGGAACTAAATGGTCTAAGGTGGGGTAGAAACCCACAATTAACATTTGCCACAACAGTGGTAAGCTAGTTTGCACTGGGATGGTCATAGAGAAGATATGGTCTGAGTATAGGCTACAAAGGAAGCCACTGAAGAGTTCCTGGAAAGGGCCCAGCCTAGCCTTTACCATCTTAACCTCACACATTCTTCTGTAGTTGACTAAACTTAAATTGAAACATAAGTAAATATTGAACTTCATATACATTGGTACCCAGTACTTGATTCATCAAATCTCACATAACTGCCACACGGTCATAACACCTTGATCATTTTCTGGTTCCATTTCATCCTTCATTGTCAGTTTCTATGTACTCCTTGATAACCTTAGCCATTTATATTTCCCATTAAGTTTTGTATTATTATTTATAAATTTCAAAAGTACCCTGTTTGAATTTTAAGAATCATATTAAATATATTTATTAATGCCAATTTAGTGGCATTTTAAAGATGTGGAATATATACGTAGAACAGCCTTTTATAATTTTCTCGCTCCCTCAAATATTTCATTTCTTTATAGTAGTAATGACTTCTGCTTTCTTTTTTCTGTTGCTGATGTCATGAAGCTCATTCCATTTATGGTCGGGTGGGGCCCTTTGCAGGTACTCTTCTGAGGACAATCTTTGCCGCCTCCACTCACATCAGATCTTATCAGTGAGCAGTGAGCTGCAGCTTACTAGTCACCCTTTTCTTAGTCAGGATTCTCTAAAGGAACAGAAAGGATAGAGTGAAATCTGTCCTTGATCGTATGGATATGATGGCTAGCTTTTATATCCAACTTGACACAAGCTAGGCTCAGCTTGAGAGGAGGAAACCTCGGTTAGGGCCTCTGTAAGATCCAGCTGTAGGAAATTCTATGGTGCATTTCTTAATTAGTGGTTGGTTTGGGAGAGCCTAAGGTGCTGTGTATGGGCCTACATCTATGCTAGTAGTGACCCAGGTTCTATAAGAAAGTAGAAAGTTCAAGTCAGTAAGCAGCATCTCTCTGGGGCCTCTGTATCAGCTTCTGCCTCCAGGTCTCTGCCCCTTAACTTCCTGCTCTGACTGTCTTTGGTAATGAACAGTGATGTGGCAGTGTAAAAATAAAAAAATACATTTTTCTCCCCTGAGTTGTTTTTGGTTATAGTGTTTCATCACAGCAATAGAAACCCTAACGCGTGCGCGCGCGTGTGTGTGTGTGTGTGTGTGTGTGTGTGTGTGTGTGTGTGTGTGAATGGTCCCAATCTGATTCTAGAGTTGCAGAGGATTCCTAAGGAGGAGCTGTTGGTCTTCTTCAGTCTACATTGGATCTAAAAGAAGTAGGTTCTAACACTCGTGAAGAAATACCTCAGCGACAGAAGTGATGAACTTACCAGCAAGAGTGAACTTACCAAAGCGTGCTTCTCCCATGTTCCTTTATGTAACCTACCACCAAAAGATAAGGCTCAGATTTAGGGTAGTTCTTCCCACTTCAGATAATCCAATCAAGAAAAACCTTCATAAGCAGGCTTAGCTGGTTGGGTATTAATTAACTGATTGCAGATATAGTCAAGTTGACAATCCAGATAATCCTCCCTCCCAGAACCCTTGACTTTCTAACAAAAGTTCCAGTGCTAGGCACAGGAAATGTCCTTTTGATTTTTTGGTCAGAGAAGTCCAAGAGACTCCCTAAAACAACATAAGCTATTGCCACTGTTCTCGGTCACCTCCTGGAACTTGAAGGTAAGACCCTATTGCAGAATACTCTACTCCCATGTCACACCAAGGGCTTGGAAGAATCAATCTAGAACTGACCTTGATGCCGCTTTCTGAAGACTAGTCATCATGGTATCTGAATATCTTATGCAAGCTAAAAAGCAACCAGTAACCATATCCAGCTGTAAAGTCTATGAAATGTAACAATAACCCATAGGGATAATCTCTTATGTACTGGGTAGAAGCATTACCTGTCAATAAAAAGCTGTCGGCCTATGAGCTGAGACAGGAATAGAAGGAGAGATATCTGGCAGAGAGAGAAAGGAATTCTGGGAAAGAGTCAAGAGTGGGAGATCTGCTCTGAACTCCGAGGAACTTGGACACATGAAACTGCCAACCATGCAGATATTGAGTAGAATGAACAGGTTCTCTAAGTTACAAGCTAGTCAGGAAATGCTTACGGCCTAAGCATATATTCATAAATGATTACGTCTCAGAGTCTTCACTCTGGGAACAAAGAGACAGGGTAGAAAAGCTTGAGGCTACAATAACCAGCATTGCTTATTTTTGAACAAGTCAAGATTTACTGCAGAAATCCACAACTGGTCAAAGTGTGGAGCCCAACAGACTGGACTGTGCCCTACCCCAACCAAGACAACTCCAAAGCAAGCACTACAGCTAAGGTTCACAGAACACCACAGAAGAGGGGTGGGAAGTTTGTATAAGCCAAAGGATCATGGTACCTGTTGTGGGATAGTGTCTTATAGACATGACAAAGACAGTGTTCCTGTGAAATCTCAATAACACATTTGCCTAAACCAGACCTGCATAATGGCAACAGCTGACATTCAAACATAGATCAGGGAAATCTCCCAAGGCCTCACCCTTAGATGACTAGGGATAGGTAACCACTGACTGCTGAGAGAGGAGTCAGTTTCTTCATGAATGAGGACCCTAATTCGTTATTCAATCACAAGTGGGCCACATGATCGCTTGATCACAGTTCTCGCATATAAAATTCTTGAAATTGTTTAAGATTAAAACCACAGATGCAATCATTCTCTTTTGTGGCTTAATGAACTCATTAAATTCTGTTAGGATCAAATATTCAATCGATTGCTATTTATGAATGTTTCCTAACACAAACAAAGTATGTATTTAGCCACGAATCATCAATATAATCAATCGTGTGCTTATAAAATTCTATTTGCATTTGTTTTGGTTGATCCACCTGTCCAATTCTGAAAGTGGTATTTTCAAGTTGCTTGCCACTGTGCTCAGCTTGCCTGCAAAGATGTTCCTTCCTGTTGCCTTGTATGTTGCTCATAAGAATTTTGTATTTGAATTATTTTAATTTTTTCCCCATCAAGTGCAAGATGTAAATGGAAGGATCATCTACCTGTTTCAAATCTGGGAGCCTTCTAAATAAATACTTTACACATAATATGTTGGACAGAAACTAGTAAACAAATAAATCTTCTACCCAGACTTTTTCACATAAGGCTGCCAGACACTAACAGGAAGAACGCAGCCCCAAGTCATATGAGTGAGTCAGTTTGCTTCTTCATGCATCCTCTTAATTTTTCAAACTTTTTAGGTTCACCTTGTTTGGTATTAACAGTCACCTGTCTTTTTGTATGATTTCCTCCACACAGTATTTGTCTCTTCTTTTATTACCAGCCAGAACATGTTTATTTTTCGGTATACAGATTTCAACTAGTATATGGATAGATTTGTTACATGTAACGCTGGCCAGCTCTACTTTCTCTTTTGTCCTTGCATTTGCTTTTTTGATCAATTTCTGTACCATGAATGTTGCCATACCCAATTAACTCGACTCAATTGATCTTGATAGCTCTGTTGCATTCCTGCTACTCCCCCCTCCGCACCCCCTCTCCCCCATCAATGCTTTACATTCCTGAATGAGGGACACACACACTTAGTCTTTATATTTTTATATGCCTTAAACAGCTCAATGGCTGGGCCACTTCTTGACCGCCACATGGCTAATTCACCTCTGGATATTCCCCAGTTATTACTTACTAAAATCTATGTTCCATCTTTGCTACCAGAGAACCAGTCGGGCATCCCTCTTGGGCCATGATCCACAGCTCCAACATGGTGGCTATGCTCTGTCTTCTGCACCTCTCAGGTGGGGTATGTCTCCTCCTTCCCAAACACTGTGGCCTGCTCTCTCCCTTCTTCTTCCTCAGTCCCTTCTCAGAAATCCTAAAAGTCCTGCACATATTTTCTCTGCCCAGCCATTAGCTGTGGGCATCTTTATTTACCAATTGAAGTCAACTGGTGACAGAGTGCCTCAGTCTTCCATGAGGGGCACTGCAAACATGTTTTGGGGGGGACATAATTAGCATGAGAATACAAGTAGCTACAAATGAACTTCCCAGCTGCTAATTTAAGAGATTCTGTACACTTGTATGAGTCATCACCACTTCTCCTTAGGAGCTTCACAAGGGACTAGAAAATCTGTACTTGAATAGCAAACACTAAGAATTTATCTGTTTATTAGTGGAAATGCTCTGCCTTTCTCAGACTTAACTCTTCTCTTCAACACGAAAAATATATTCAAATAATTCCATTTCCTCTTCCCTGTTGTTAACTCTTCAGTTTTGTTCAAACAGCCCACGGTACTTTTTTTCTAAACGATTGTGATTTTGTTTCAAGGTTTGTTGTCCTTTTTTTTTTTTTAAATTAGATATTTTCTTTATTTACATGTAAATTTCTCCTTTCCCAGTTTCTCCTCCAAATAAACAAACAAACAAAAACAACAAGAACAAACCCCTGTTGTCTCCCCCCTCCCCATGCCTGCCACCCCACCCTCTCCCACTTATTGGCCCTGGCATTCCCCTACACTGGGGCACAAAACCTTCACAAGGTCCTTTCCTCCTATTGATGATTGAATTTGCAATCCTCTACTATACACATGCTGCCAGAACATTCAGTCCCACCATGTATAGTTCTTGATTGGTGGTTGGGTCCCTGGGAGCTCTGAGGGTACTAGTTAGTTCATATTGTTGTTCATCCTAAGGGGCAGCAAAACCTTCAGCTCCATAGATCCTTTCTCTAACTCCTTCATTGAGGACCGTGTACTCAGTTCAATGAATGGGTATGAGCTTCTACATCTGTATTAGTCAGGTATTGTCAGAGCCTCTCAGGAGATAGCTATATTTAGGCTAGCTTGTCCTTCCTTCAGTCTCTGCTCCATAGTTAATCTCTGCCACTCCTTTCATGGGTATTTGGTTCCCCCTCTTAAGAAGGAATGAAATGTCCACCTTTTGGTCTTCCTTCTTCTTAAGTTTCTTGTGGTTTGTGGGTTGTTCTTCCTGTATTCCAAACTTCTGGGCTAATAACTACTTATCAGAGAATGCATACCATGTGTGTTCTTTTGTGATTGTGTTACCTGACTCAGGATGATACTCTCCAGATCCACCCATTTCCCTAAGAATTTCATAAATTCATTGTTTTTAATAGCTGAGTAGTACTCCATTCTGTAGATGTACCAGTTTCTGTATCCATTCCTCTGTTGAGGGACATTTGGGTTGTTTCCAGTTTCTGGCTATTATAAATAAGGCTGCTATGAACATGGTGGGGCGTGTGTCCTTATTACATGTTGGAGCATCTTCTGGGTATATGCTCAGGAGTGGTACAGCTAGGTCCTCTGGAAGAACTATGTCCAATTTCCAGAAGAACCGCCACACTGATTTCCAGGGTGGTTGTACTAGTTTGCAATCCCATGAGCAGTGAAGTAGTGTTCCTCTTTCTCCACAACCTCTCCAGCATCTGCTGTCACCTGAGTCTTTTATCCTAGCCAATCTGACTGGTGTGAGGTGGAATCTCAGAGTTGTTTTGATTTGCATTTCCCTGATGACTAAGGATGTTGAATATTTCTTTAGGTGCTTCTCAGCCATTCGGTATTGTCAGTTGAGAATTCTTTGTTTAGCTCTTAGGAGTTCTCAAGCCAGAGTTCAGTGCTAACTTGCTCACCACATCTGTCCTTAGCATCCGTTGCTTTCTGTTAGTCACTCAAAGATCAAAATACTGCTCTTGCCATGTTTGTCTCCATCTATGGTACTCTATATTTGGAAGAGTGAAACTCCATACCTTTGTTGATGACCAGAAAGTCCTTAGTTGAACTACTTTCACATTTGGCTGAGAAGACAAAGAGATTACATGTGAGATGTAATGACAAAAAAATAAACATATTTCTATAAGCGTTTAAATTAAAAGGTGGGTTGATGCCAGCTCACAACTGTCTGATGCCACCTTCTGGTATGTAGGTGTATATACAAAGGATAGAAAGAAAGAAAGAAAGAAAGAAAGAAAGAAAGAAAGAAAGAAAGAAAGAAAGAAAGAAAGAAAGA
>JADRCD010213117.1:7779-24875 GCA_019843815.1 Montemys delectorum
TCTCTCTCTCTCTCTCTCTCTCTCTCTCTCTCTCTCTCTCTCTCTCTGTGTGTGTGTGTGTGTGTGTGTGTGTGTGTGTGTGTCTGTATGTGTGAGACTATAGAACAAGAGGATAGGCTATCAAACAAATGTGGCACGTGTAAGGTTATCTAACAAATGTGACAGGCGTATCCCAGGTACCAGGTCCTTTCACATTGTTCATCAGCAGGATCCTTTACACCACCAAAAAATGGCATGTTTGCCATTATCCATAGTAACCTTCCAGACCTGATGGTAAGGCCCTATTGCTGAGGACGCCACATACTTATGAAATCAGGGTAATACTGATTTGGAAGCTTCACTTCTACTGGTGAAGCTAGCTTTATAACACTGGAAGGCATACATGTTATCAGAGGACAAAGGTAATCATCCATCCTACCCAGCGGTGAGCCATACAAACTACAGTCATAACTGACCGAGCAAGATAATGCCCAAGGATGCAATATGGTACAAATGTTACACACGTAACCCATCATGTTCTCATTTGATTTAAAGCCTGCTCCACAAAAATGAGCTCATACCTGTTAACAGGGCCAAGAACCTGTGACTGGGTTTCCTAGGGAAAAAACCCTACTATTATTGTTCTGCTGCGTGGGCATAGTATTAAACTCTTCCCAAGTACTTGTCTCTCTACTCACATGTTTTCAGATCTCGTCAGAAAGCCTTCTTTCAGTTGAAAACTAATACAGACACTCACAAGTGGTGGACATGCAGAGAGTAAAAACAGTGGACCGCTCAGCTTCAAATGGGACATCTTTAGCATACTTCCTTTCCCAGGGCCCAGAGACCATCATCAGAGACCAGCAAGGGCAGATAGATTACAAAAGCCAGAGAGTAAGCAACTATTGGAAACAAGTATTCTCCAGACATTAAAGGGTTGTTGCTTTTTTTTTTTTTTTTTTTTTTTTTTTTTTTTGCAATCTTATGAGGTCCAATTTGTCTATTGTTGATCTCAAAGCATAAGCCATTGGTGTTCTGTTCAGGAAAATTTCCCCTGTGCCCATGTGTTTGAGGCTCTTCTCCACTTTCTATTCTATTTGTTTCAGTGTATCTGGTTTTATGTGGAGGTCCTTGATCCACTTAGACTTGAGTTTTGTACAAGAAGATAAGAATGGATGATGGGCATTCTTCTACATGCTGACCACCAGTTGAGCCAGCAACATTTGTTGAAAATGCTGTCTTCACAGTTAGAACTCAAAATTTTAAGGTCTACTAAAATCAAAACAAACAAATAAACAAAAACTTTATCTATTTATGTTCATTAAAAAATTAGTAGTGAAAAAAATTAGTAGTGATATATTGTTTTAAAATATATAGCTAATATGTTTGGAGTTATTTAAAATTTATACTGAGAAAACATATATTTTCAGTATTGCTATAGACAAGCATCTACATAAGACTGCTCAATTGACTATTGTTTTATAATACTCATTTTTACTGTTACAATATTTTATAAATTTTAAAGAATATGACAAAATAAAAAAAGAAGATATGGCAGGTATTGAAGGGGGTCTCTGGGAGGAGTTGGGGTACAAAAAGGAAAGAAGAATGTGATGTAATTCTACTTACTTAAAATGTTTTTAAATGTTAACAAATTCAGATAAATGGAAATAATGTATCTTTTCTCATCATAATATAATAAAACTTAAATAAATAAATAGAAAAATAAAAAGAAGATACAGTCTTTTTCCACTGGATGCTTTTAGCTCCTTTGTCAAAGATCAAGTGACCATAGGTGTGTGGGTTCATTTCTGGGTCTTCAGTTCTATTCCATTGATCTTCCTGCCTGTCATTGTACCAATACCATGCAGTTTTTATCACAATTGCTTTGTAGTACAGCATGAGGTCAAGGATAGAGATTCTACTAGAAGTTCTTTTATTGTTGAGAATAGTTTTTGCTATTCTGGGGTTTTTTGTTATTCCAGATGAATTTACAAATTGCTCTCTCTAACTCTATGAAGAATTGAGTAGGAATTTTGTTGGAGATTGCATCGAATCTGTAGATTGCTTTGGGCAAGATGGCCATTTTTACTATATTAATCCTGCCAATCCACGAGCAGGGGAGATCTTTCCATCTTCTGAGATCTTCTTTATTTCTTTCTTCAGAGACTTGAAATTCTTGTCATATAGATCTTCCTCTTGCTTGGTTAGAGTCACACCGAGGTATTTTATGTTATTTATGACTGGTAAAGGGTGTTGTTTCCCTAATTTCTTTCTCTGCCTGTTTATCCTTTGTGTAGAGGAAGGCCACTGATTTGCTTGAGTTAATTTTATATCCAGCCACTTTGCTGAAGTTGTTTATCAGGTTTAGGAGCTCTCTGGTGGAATTTTTGGGGTCACTTAAGTATACTATCATATCATCTGCAAATAGTGATAATTTGACTTCTTTCTTTCCACTTTGTATCCCTTGTGATCTCCTTTTGTTGTCTAATTGCTCTGGCTAGGACTTCAAGTATTATGTTGAATAGATAGGAAGAGAATGTGCAGCCTTGTCTAGTCCTTGATTTTAGTGAGATTGCTTGACGTTTCTCTCCATTTAGTTTGATGTTGGCTACTGGTTTGTTGTATATTGCTTTTACTGTGTTTAGGTATGGGCCTTGAATTCCTAATCTTTTCCAAAGCTTTTACCATGAAGGGGTGTTGAATTTTGTCAAATGTTTTTTTCAGCATTTAATGAAATGATCATGTGGTTTTTTCCTTTGAGTTTGTTTATATAGTGGATTACATTGATGGATTTCCATATATTGAACCATCCCTGCATCCCTGGGATGAAGCATACATGATCAATGATGGATGATTGTTTTGATGTGTTCTTGGATTCAGTTTGTGAGAATTCTATTGAGTATTTTTGCATCGATTTCATAAGGGAAATTGGTCTGAAGTTCTCTTTCTGTGTTGAGTCTTTGTGTGGTTTTGGTATCAACCTAACTGTGGCTTCATAGAATGAATTAGGTAGAATTGTAAAGCTTCTGTAAGACAAAGGACACTGTCAATAGGACAAAATGGCAACCAACAGATTGGGAAAATACCTTTATCAATCCTACATCTGATAGAGGGCTAATATCCAATATATACAAAGAACTCAAGAAGTTAGGCTCCAGAGAATAAAATAACCCTATTAAAAATGGGGTACAGAGCTAAACAAAGAATTCTCAACTGATGAATACTGAATGGATGAGAAGTACCTAAAGAAATATTCAACAACCTTAGTCTCAAGGAAATGCAAATCAAAACAACCCTGAGATTCCACCTCATACCAGTCAGAATGGCTACAATCAAAAACTCAGGTGACAGCAGATGCTGGTGAGAATGTGGAGAAAGAGGAAAACAACTTCATTGTTGGTGGGATTGCAAGCTGGTACAACCACTCTGGAAATCAGTCTGGTGGTTCCTCAGAAAATTGGACCTGAGGACCCAGCTACACCATTCCTGGGCATATACCCAAAAATGTTCCAACATATAACAAGGACACATGCTCCACTATGTTCATAGCAGCTATATTT
The DNA here is from genome assembly GCA_019843815.1 of Montemys delectorum. Lineage (NCBI taxonomy): Eukaryota > Metazoa > Chordata > Mammalia > Rodentia > Muridae > Montemys > Montemys delectorum. Next base: position 11,322 of record JADRCD010213117.1, read on the forward strand.
ATAATAGCCAGAGGCTGGAAAGAGCCCAGATGTCCTTCAATAGAGGAATGGATACAGAAAATATGGTGCATTTACACAATGGAGTACTACTCAGCTTTTAAAAACAATGACTTCATGAAATTCTTAGGCAAATGCATGGATCTGGAGAATATCATCCTGAGTGAGATAACCCAGTCACAAAAGAACACACATGATATGCACTCACTGATAAGTGGATATTAGTCCAAAAGCTTGGAATACCCAAGATACAATTCACAAATCACATGAAGCTCAAGGAGAAGAAAGACCAAAGTGTGCATGCTTCAGTGCTTCTTAGAAGGGGGCAACAAAATACCCATGGAAGGAGATACAGAAACAGAGTGTGGAGCAGAGACTGAAGGAAAGGCCATCCAGAGACTGCCCCACCTGTGGATCCATCATAAACACAGATATATTGTGTTTGCCAAGAAGTGCATACTGACTAGAGCCTGATATAGCTGTCTCCTGAGAGGCTCTGCCAGAGCCTGACAAATACAGAGAGCTGGATGCTCACACCCAACCATTGGACTGAACACGGGGTCCCCAATGGAGGAGTTGAAGAAGGGACTGAAGGAGCTGAAGAAGTTTGCAGCTCCATAGAAAAAACAACACTATCAACCATCCAGACACCCCAGAGCTCCCAGGGATTAAACCACCAACCAAAGAATACACGTGGAAGGACTCATGGCTCCAGCTGCACCCTGTAGCAGAGGATGGCATTGTCTGGCATCAGTAGGAGAGGCACTTGGTCCTGTGAAGGCTGGATGCTCCAGTGTAGATACCAGGGCAGGGAGGCAGGAGTGGGTGGGTGGTTGGGGAACACCCTCATAGAAGCAGGGGGAGGGGGGATAGGATAGGAAGTTTCAGGGGGTAACCGGGAAAGTGGATAACATTTGAAATGTAAATAAAGAAAATATTCAATAGAAAAAAAAAGAAAAAAGGAAATGTAAATAAATAAAATAAAATAACCAATAAATTTTTTTTTTAAAAAAAAGCGTTGTTTCACACATGAGCTCACAGAGTCTATACTGTATGTAAAAGACCTGCACAAGATCAAGCTACACAAAACCCCAGCATTGGCGGGAATGACTTATGGCTGCCTGGAGAGAGAGAATCAGTTTTGGTGAGGAAATTGGCTTTGGTAAGCTGCCCATGGTCCCACACCCATGCCCCGACAGTCAGCATAAGTAGATACAGTGGGTTTAAAAAGAACACATGGAGTTGAGAGGGGAAGGGGAAGGGGATGGGGAAGGAAGGGAAGGAGAAGGGGACAGGGAGCCTGGAGAGGAGGGAGTAAGAGTAGATTTGATAAAAACACATTATGAACATGTATAAATATCTCAGTAATGAAAATTAAAATCAAATATGGATATATAGATATCTTAATCCTTTATATCCTTTCCACTGACCTTTAACTTATGTGGTTTTGATTTATTCATGTTATTTGACTCTGATATTGTTGCTCCTTTCCTATCTTGAATAAATGCTAATGTTTAATTTTAATTAATTTCTTCTTTTTGTGGCATTATGAGTTGAATATCTTGTGTTCTATTTTCTGGGCACTTAAATATTCATCTCTAACAACATGCGAAGGGTTATCGTTGCACCAATTCATGTAGAGAAAGCTTTGTCTGTTGGAGCTCTATTTACATCTGTAAGTTTTTCCGTTTTTTTCCTATATCTGAGTTAATTGTAAAAAATTTACACTAGAATGCTATTTTCTGTCTTAAGCAAATTTTTTTTAAAGATCATATGCATTTTAAGAGGATATATATATATGTATATACATATATATATACACATGTACCTGCACATGTATATATATATAAATTAAAATCAAATATGGATATATATATATCAATCTTTTCCATATATATATATATATAATTACTTGTTTTTCTTTGTTTTTTTCTGTGCTTGTTATTCCTTCCTATAGACCCAAGCTCATGCCTGGTGCTGTGGCTCATTAGTTTTCTGTGTATGTCCCATTGTTCACAGGAAACTTTGCTCCAGTTTTGGCTGACTAATTTTTTATTCTCTATCTCTATCAAGCTCTTGACTAGCACATGCATGCCTATTTGTGTGTGTGAGAAGTAGCAGAGCAGCTATACTCCGCTTTAGTAATCAGGAAGGAGGAAGGAGGATGCACTCATGATCCATCCGTGTAGTTCAATACTGAGGCAAATCAGTCCTTCCGGGCACAGATGCTCTGGTTGTCAGGACTATCCTGGACCGGTATTTCTGAAATGTCTTACCAAAGTGTGAGATGTGTTGCATACTTAGTGAATCCTACAGTGTCTGGTATTAAATGTGAAAAGAGGATGAGAAATCAGTTTGAAAATGTATGGAGAAGCAGTGAGTCTTTGGGAAAATTTTCTAGTCATCAAAGAGGAAATCACAGAGCTGACATTTAACTCTTGGGTCAAAATGGAGATCCCCTTCTACCAGAAGGTGCTCAACAATTCAGTGTGTAAAATTCTAAGTTAATTTTATTTTGCTGTCCTTCCTATGAAACTGAAAAAAACTAAAATCTATCTGGATTCCTTATAGGTCATAAACCTTTAGCCATACGGCAAAGCACAAATAAATCTATGTACGCTGAAGAAAGTCAAAAAGAATTTAATCAATGATAATGAGAGATGCCAAATTATCTGCCTTTCCTCTACAGAAATGAAATTACGGCAGGATATGGTGGTACATGTCTGTAATCAAAATACTCAAGAGACTGAGCTAGAAGGATTGTGAGTTCAACACAGAGTGAAGACAGAATGAGTTCAAAGCAAGCCTGGGTTACATAGTAAGATCTGAGAAGGAGGAGGAGGGGAAGGAGAGGCTGGAGGGGAAGGAGGGGAAGGAGGGGAAGGAGAAGTAAGAGGAGGAGGAAGAAGAGGAGAAGAAGGAAGAGGAAGCGAAAAGAATGAGGAGGAGAACAAGAACAATAACAAACAGAGAAGGAGGCAGAGAGATACAGGGTTAAGAGATGGCTTATCAAGTATTTCTTTTAAAAGAATTAAAAGAAACAAGTGACAAAAGAGTAAAAACGAGAGCAGATAAGGTCAGTACCCTACAATTATATGAACTGTTGACAGACACTTGGTCTGTGGGGGAAACCAAAACCGTCCATCATTCCTGTGTTGTTACATTCAGTAGACTGTATTTGTTAAGCAGAAGCAGCGATAGCAATTAACCAACGCTCTGGTTTTAGTGCACGTTTTAAAATACTTGCCAAGTTCACTTTTAAATAAGAACAATAAGAACTTCTGGGACTTGTAAAATGACTCAGAGATAAAGATTCTGCTCTTGTAGAGGACCTGAGTTCTGTTCCCAGCTACCACTGGTAACTCATAATCGCTTAACAAACACTCCAGCTTCAGGGAATCCATTGTCTTCCTCTGACCTCTGAGGGCACCTTGCACAGTATGGGTGATGGGGCTTTCTGTGCTATCCGTGCTAATCGGTGGTCATAGTTAGAGCCTAGGAAATGTATAGTCATGAATAGAGTGTTACACTAATCCTATGATTACTGAAGCTACCCCCAGTGAAAGCCACTTGCTCTCACCCTCTGTCCCTGATGTCAGTGATTCATAATGTATGTAGAATGGGGGAAGATTGAAATGTTTCTGCAAAACAGTTTGCCTTTAAGCTGTAGTAAAGGGGATCGTAGCTCATAATGCCTACATAATTACCTTAAAGTCACAAATCAAGTAAAAGACTCACAGTGTTTTGGGGGTTGTGGTTTGGAGGAAATTCTGTATCCCCCAGATGCCCCTGTGTTCTGATTGTCACTCTTCAGTCTGACAATGTGTGTTACCACACACATTCTTCTAAAACCTATGGGCCACTGAGATTTCCTGTTAGAACTCCATATTTCTTCCTAACCAGCAAGCTTGACTGTTGCAGGCAAGGTGGGAGTTCTCAAACAAAGAAACAGAGAAAGACCTCTCTGTGCTTACAAAGCAGCCCTAAAAAAATGCAACTTTTATCTCTATCTAACCTTTTAGGATGTTGGCAGTTGTACATAGTGCTCCTTCATGGAGACAATGTGGGTGAAGGCAGCCCTGACCACAAAGCTCAATGTCAGCATTTGATTCAATAAGATCTGCCAAGGCAGGGCAGAAAGGACTGAAGACTCCGGACTCTGGGAAGCTGGAGTCAGGTGTTCTTTCTAGAAAGAATAGAAAGAATTCTTTCTCTCCTTCAACAGGGCAAGCAGCCAGCTGGCAATTGAATAGACTTCTACATGTGACTTCTTTTTAACAAAGCACCACCTTACCTCTTGTTCCTTCCACTGGGGAAGGCTAAAGTCAGAGAAGAAATGTGGACAACAGTTTATACTACTAAAAGAGTAGATTCTTTAATTTGCAAATGTCTTGGCCAACTGTGTGCCAAGCCCAGCTCACCAGGCAAAATAATATCAATCATTTTTGCCCAGTACATTATGTGTCTACACTGTGTTTATAGTTTACATTGTTTTTCGTTTTGTAAAGTCTCAACACAACCTTAAGATGGTGTGTGATGGTGTGACACCATGAGGAAAGTGAGAGACTATACCAGTGGATTTGTGAAACAGCAAAATGTTTTATTATTCCAACAACATAAGTGGGATTGTTGATTAGTCAGGGCCACCAGGCAGGGACTGAGGAGCCTTACTTCTGGCAGTCCCAAGCAGGGACTGAGGCAGTGTTTCTAAGCACAAAACACACAAGCATCTGGGCCAGGTTACAGTTAGAATTTTTACCTATCAAAACTCAGGGATGAGGGACTTTCTCCAGTGTTCTCTCATTGTCAACTGACACTGACTGTCAGTGTTTTTGCCCAACCAATCAAAATCATTTGTTACTTCTGTTGTTAGGAATAGGCATATGTTTTGTGAACTATTGTTGCTTAGAGAGGGATTGGTTGGTTTAGGTAAAATAGAGTCTGAATTCAAAATGGCATTATTTAAGACAAGTTCCTTTAGTCTGCTCCCAACAATGGAACAGAGCTTTGAAGGGTTAGTACCTCATTTGCAAATGAAGACAGTAAAAAGGTGAAGCCGGGTTGACCACCAGTTTGCTTGATTCCAACACCTGCTCTAAATGCCATTCTAAGCTTATTTTAAAGATACAAAGTGCCTTCTGACACTGAACAATGGGAGTTTTCAATCCCTGTTAGCTACTCAGCAGAATGGAGTCCCAGACAGACAGACTGTTCCAGACAGAACTTTGAGACCCTGGGTTTCCACACTGCTCTCTACTCCAAAGTCTGAAGAGCGCCTCCATTTTCAGGGGTGCACTATGGGGAAAGACTTGCCTTTTCTAGGTGTGGTGATTTGAATGTGAACTTCCCCACAGGCTTTACTATTTTGTTCCTAAATGACAGCACATTTTGGAGGGTGGAAAGCATATGGGGTAGGGCAAGCCTGGAGACAGTGTTGTGAATGGAGGTGAGCCTTGTGGGTTATTCAGAACCCCAGCTCTCTGCTCTCTCTCTCTCTCTCTCTCTCTCTCTCTCTCTCTCTCTCTCTCTCTCTCTCTCTCTCTCTCTCTCTCTCTCTCTCCTTCCTTGATTCTCAGAGCAATAGAAGCCAGGGCTACATGCCTCCCCAACCATGATGGGTCTTTAAACTGTGAGCCTTCAAGCTGCTTCCTTCAGGTGTGCCACCAGGAGGTTCTCTTATTTTCTGTAATTATATATTTAGCATCTTGCCCTCTTCTCAGCACACGGAAAGCCCAGCCTAAGAGAAATTCCATATACAAAATTCATCCAAGCCAGAGAATGAATCACCTCCTAAAGTTAGGAGAATACATTTAGAATGTGGAGTCTGAAATGGATTAGTGCCAATGGGAGTTGCTGAGGTATGCACCTATCTGTTAATAGCCTGCCTGACAGCTCATCAGAAAAGTGTTGGGCTCTGCACAAACTGTGAGTATATTATAATGTTAGAAATACTTAGTAAATGCACATGCATGCTTATTATAAGTACCCAGGCAGGCAGAAGCCAGCCAAGCACATTTCCAAATACATTTAATAATGAGTTAGAGTGATTAAATCCTTTGAAACTCTATATACCATACAAATGTTTGCATCGTGATATTCATTCTCTACAGAGCTGTGTGTGTGTGTGTGTGTGTGTGTGTGTGTGTGTGTGTGTGTCTTGGCACAATATAGAGCTTTAAAGGTAGAAATAAAAAATTTTCTGTTTCTCGGGCTGGAGAGATAGATCAGTAGTTAAGAGCATTTGCTGTTCTTCCAAAGAATAGAGGTTCAATTCCGAGCACCTAAGTGGTAGATCAGATCCTTCTATAACTCCAAGATCAAGGGATCCAATCTCCTTTTCTGACCTCCTTGGGCATCAAGAATGCACGTAGCACACATATATACATGGGTGTAGACCTCTCATTTATACAAAATAAAGTTAAGATTAAAATTAAAAACCCATATTACTCCTTGAGAGTCTTGCTTGCTATTTCATTTAACAATACAATTAAGTAAAAATCACTATTTTTCTTCTTGTGGTTTAGCTGAATTCATGATACATTTTCAAACTTACTCTGGACTTGCACTTTCTTCTATAGATCAGGCAATTGTGTACCCTAATCAACCCTCTGTTGAAAGCAGTTGAAACATTGACTCTGTGTGTACATTTGTTACTTAGAATATTTTAGGTGCATCACTGAGCTGTCACAAACTCATGCCGTATTATGAACCTTAACCAAAGTGATATGGGAAGATGGAGAGTATGGAAAAGCAAGAAATGGCTTTGACCAGAATCTGCCTAATCCTGGTGAAAATGAATATCTGTTTCGAGGGCTGCATAATGCACAAAAGTAGACAAAGCTGAAGATACCTGCAAATAGAGAGGGTAACTGTGTTCCTCATACAAGCCTCCCCTTCAATACAACTTCCTCTTAGAAGTGCAGCAGGGAGATAGATATCTTTCTGCTTTTTATGTGTGTAAGTGTTCTTCTTGCATGTATGTAAGTATAGCACATGTATGCCTGGTGGCCTTGGAGAACAGAAGAGGGTATCAGATCCCATGTAATGTTTCCACAAGTGGTTGTATCTGTCATATGGGAGCTGAGAACCCAACCTAGATCCATTGCAAGAGCCATATGTCTTCTTACTTTCTGGGCCATCTTAGGAGTCCCAGAGGCACCTCTTCTCGTCTTGGCAGTAGGAACAAGAGAGGAAAAAAAAATCATCTGATGACTTCAGAACTATAAGCTAGCCATGTGCATGCTTTTGGTCCAAGTCCAAACCTTCTATATGGTGAAAAAAAAAATCTTCAACATTGAAATTTTAATAAACTGGCATAATGTTTTGATTCTTATTTCCAGGTTATAGGAGGAAAGCTAAAATGTTACCTAAGGTAAATCTATTTCAGCATGACCTAAAAGATTTCTATGATTAATGGAAGAGGGATATTAGGTAAAGATTTTAAAAAGCAAATTTACAATATGCAAGTAAACAAAACAACATATCTAAGGGTTTAAACAACACTGTAGACATAGCCAGTCAAAGCTTCAAAATATTAGGATTATTACATATTAGATATAAGATAAAGAATGTTTGATCTGCCTAAAAAAGTAAGGTCTGAAAATAAAAGCAGGCAATAAGAGACTACCAAACAGGCCTTAAGGAAAATAACTTAAACAATCAAAGTAACAAAAAGTAAATGAAATTAAACAAAATGAATTAAATAGAAGATTAGAGAGAGAGGCCTGGAGAGATGGCTCAGGGTTTCAGAGCACTGGCTGCTCTTCCAGAGGACAGAGGTCAATTCTCAGCACCTACATGGCAGCTGTCCATGTGGTTGTCCATGTAGAACCGTCTGTGGCTCCAGCCCCAGGGGATCTGACTTGATTCTAAGCACTCAAATGGTGCATGCTTTTATGTACATGTACATGTATATGTATGTGTATGTGTATGTGTACATATATGTGTATGCAAAATACCCATATACATAAAATTGAAAAAAATTAAAATATTAGTGTATTAGTTAGAGTTTCCATTGCTATGAAGAGACACATGACCATAGCATCTCTTATAAAGGCAAATATTTAATTAGGGCTGACTTACACTTTAGAGGTTTAGTCCATTGTCATCATGGCAGGAAGCATGGTAGCATGCAGGCAGATGTGGTGCTGGAGAGGGAGCTGAGAGCTCTACACCTGGATTTTCAAGCTTGAGCTTCTGAAACCTCAAACTCACCCCTCAGTGACACACATTTCCTCCAACAAGCCACACCTCCTAATAGTCCCACTCCCTATGGGGGCCATTTTTATTCAAAACACCACATTTAGAGAGAGTGTGAGTGATGGGAGACACAGTGAACACGTGCTCATTTTAAAGACTTTATTCCCAGAGCTTTTGAAGCATACACATAAATGTCAGTAAACTTAGAGGACAGACCAAGAGGCTCCATCCCGTACAGACTGGAATCCTCTAAAGGAAATTATAATGAAAATGAGAAAAAAATGTGAAGAGATGATTGAGGATTTTTCCGGAAGACATTAGCTCTGATCCAAATGTGGCAATCCACCCCATGGAAAGCTCTAGAACATGGAGAACATCAGGAATAGGTAAAAGCTACTAGTGAATAAACTTACGCTTGCCTTTTTCTTTCTTATCTCTAAACAACCTAGTAAAGCCAGATGTGGTGATGTGTTCCTGGAATCCCGGGAACAGAAGCAGAAGGATTAGGAATTCAAGGCTTCCCTCAGCTAAACAGGAAGCAGGAGGTCAGCCTGTGCAGTATAAGACCTCTCCTTAACTAGATATAGAGCGGGAGCTTTGTAGTTATGAGCTTACAGAGAACCATCAGCCACACGGGACAGACTCTAGAGGCTGTGACACCTTTTCTGGACTCTGAAGCCATCTGCACACATATACAAGCATTCATACATATACATGATTAAAATAAAATAAATCACTGTCTTTTAGTGAGTCTCAGTAATCTTTTTAAAGAAATGAGTGAATTATATCTCATAGATACAAGATGGAAACTTCTGATTGCAAAATCTGTGTGCAAACATCATGCATATAAACAATAAGAAATCGTGGCTTGCAGAAATTCCTGCCTCTATCTCTGCATGTGATTTTGTCTATTTTTCCTCCTCCCAGTGGTGGGTACTTGTGGTGATTTCACTGAAAATGTCTCAAATAGGCTCACATATTTGAACACTTGGACCCCATCGGTTCCACTGTCTGTGGAGGCTATGAAACCTTTAAGAATGAAAATAATGCATTCTAATTAACGCGTTTGTTTTCTTATGTCAATGATTGAAACGTTTATGGATCATACACTTTGAAACACCATGTCAAATGGCTCCCTGAACTCTGGAGCAGTGGTGCCAACTCCGTCTACCTGAGAGTGGACTCAAGTCTACATGTACATAACCTGAGAGGGTCCTAATGATGTAGTTCTTGCTCTGCTGCAAAAGGGAAGCAATAGCTACAAATAAACTTTGATTTGAGGATAAAAAGATAATGCATGTTGGATGATTAAGCTTGGGTTCCAAATGAATTATCACTCACGAGCCAGCCATCACCGTCAGACAATCATCCTGTTTCTTCATTTCTGTTCCCTTCTACTGTCTCCAGCCACATCTTGGACGTTTCTCATGTGTCTTTTTGCCTTCTGCTTAAAAACAACAATGTCAAAGTTTTCTGCAGCATAATCAGAAATACCTAAAAATTTGGTAGAAATATTCTGTGTCCCCTATTGAACCAGAAATTCTGGAGATGGAGTAGTATGTGAGTGTGTGTACGCATGTGTGTGTGTGTGTGTGTGTGTGTGTGTGTGTGTGTGTGTGTGTGTGTTACAGTGCATACTCATACCCATGCTCATAAACTCTTAGGTCAGATGGAGATGTCATATGTGTTTTTTCACTTTGCATCTTATTCCCTAAAGACTAGATCTCTCTATGACTTACATACAGCAGCAGGATTACAGGCATAGACTTTTTTTTTTTTTGGTTTTTTTCGAGACAAGGTTTCTCTGTGTAGCCTTGGCTGTCCTGGAACTCATTCTGTAGACCAGGCTGGCCTCGAACTCAGAAATCCGCCTGCCTCTGCCTCCCAAGTGCTGGGATTAAAGATGTGCGCCACCACTGCCTGGCTCAGGCATAGACTTCTTATGTGGCTTTTTATGTGGGTGCTGGGATTGATCTCAGGTCCTCTTGCTTGTACAACAAGCACCTTATCCACTGGAACACCTCCTCAACTCTGGTCTGTGCCTTATGAAGAGCAAGTCTCATGGATATGAGACCTCAGCTCCTACCCTGTACAGGTGGCTCAGAGAGTAAGCTTTTACAAACACGGAGAATCTCTTGATTGTCATAACGTTTGACAGATACTTCTAACAACTGATGGAAACTGGGAAACTAAGTGTCAAGAAACACTCCCCCACTGTCATCTACCTCTGAACCTTCTGAAACTCTATGTTGTTTTCAAGGCATGGCTTCTCTCCTATACACTGGATCCTCATTATCCATTTTAGCCCAAGCCATCTCTCTTTTGAAGGTCATTGTATATTTTATACATTGAATAGCTTCTCACTTTCAAAGCACTCAAAGAAGAATGTCTTACTATTTCTCTTCTGTGAAGACAACATTAGTTTAGCAGTTAAGGTCATGAATTGGCAGCTCTTCTAGGGAACCTAGATTAAATAACCCAGAGCTCACATGATGGCTCACAACTGAATGTGGCACCAGTTCCAGGGAATCTGATATCCTCATTTTGGGGTTTCTACCAGGGACAACTTTGTGGACATTGGTGTAAGCCAATAGAAAGTCTTAGCACCTGCAGTGGGTGTTAGGGATCCCCTTCTCAGAGTAAGCTTCTTGGGTTTTCATACTTTATTTAGCAAGGACAGTTAGCCAGAATCAGAACTACAGAAGCCAAAAGGCAAGGTTGGAACATTTAGAGACTTTCCAGAACTATGGACTTTGATGGATTAGGTCTTTGTTTCAATTTGGGCACATGGTGCTATCTACATGCTGAGTTTTATGGCCTAAATGACACCTCCATCATGGTGTCAGTTGTGCTAAGATCTGGGGGCTTGTTACAGCCATGTTCTAGCCTCTGTGGACACTGGACACACCCAGGATGCACAGGCATGCATACAGTCAAAACACCTGCACACATAATTACAAAATAAAAAATTAAGTCCTTTGAAGAAAAGAACATGAGCTAGAGAGTAATAATGTCTAGGTATGAATTCTACATCCATCAGCCTCCTAGCATGTAACATGTGTCTTAAAACTCTCTTTGACTCAGCTTCCACATCTGTATAATAGGAATGAGATGAACACATACATCAACAGCTGTGAGACCTGAGCCCTAGAATAGTACTTGGCATAAAGCAAGCATGGAAAAACTCCCGGGAAATAATAGTTTATTATTCTATTATGCTGTATTATTCCTTATCTTCAATATACGATGTCAGCAATCTGCTGGCTGCTTCACAGGCCTTCCTGATTGTCTGTCTGATTAGTTTGTTTATCACAGGATCCCATTCTTATTATTATTTCAGCTTTCAAATGTTCATTAGAAGAATCAAATAAGTCATGATTACTGACATTAAACAGTAAAATATCTCCATGTGGGAGGATACATTGATTTCTTCATTGTTTCAGGCCAAGAATATGGGGTAAGAATCCCAGGATGCTTGACAGAGTGTTTGGTCCCATATATTCCTGACACCTGTCTTCCTCCTGTTCCAATGACATTAGAATGCAAGGACACAGGACCTCAGGACCCCAACCATCTCTTTCTACTTCCTAATCCTGAAGAGATGTGAGGATGAACTCAGATATTCAGAGCCTCTGAGGTTCTGTTGGATTCATGTTCTTCTTAACAGTTTTGTTTAAAAAGATACTTGTTTCCTGCCAACTTCTGATGGCTGCCCTCCACTACCCTCACATTCTCTTCCCAGAAGCCCACAGGCCATTAGCCTAAGTTTGCATCCCTGGCAGGGGTCCTACCTCCATTGGCCCTAAGCTCAGTGTGGCTGATGGAGTGTTCCTTGGAGCCTGCCCATCCAAACACAGAAGCATCCAAAGCTGGAGGTGATGACACCCCAGCCTGCCGTGAAAGGAATATGAGGTGCCTGGAGTCGTTATATAATAAGTCAGGAAGAGAAGGTGCTTGAAGATGGAAAGAAGGATCTCACGGGTGTGTTCTGGGTTTGTTTTGCTTTGTTGATGTGTGAGGGAGGCTTTATTGATTCTGCAGTCACAAGCCAGCTAAGGTAGCCAAAAGCCAATGCAGAAAAACCTGTGCCCCTTTGAACTATATAAGTCGTCATCTGAGAATACCCAGCAAAGCCATAGCCAAGTTCGAGATTCCAAGTAACTGAAAGCTCTCGTGCTGAGAGAAAGAACACAGGCTCAAAGTAAGGAGAATAAATACATTTATTTTTTTTTTGGCATCCCATAAATGCCCCTAAAGTAAGGTGCATAAAGGAAGTCTCCAGGGTGTTTTATAATTACTATGTAGTATGAACAGTTTTCTTAACACATTAGTAAACATGCCTTTTAACCCTGCTCAGACTTCTCTGAAGCAGCAGCTCCTCCCACCCCAGGCATCCTTGCCTCTCCACTGTTTCAGGCTCCAACCCTCTACCCTACCCTTCCCTGCCTTCCATCCTAACAAAGAGGCATCTCATTTCCCTGACGTGTTAATAGATCCAAGGGTTTGTGTTAGCAAATGTATGCACCAAGCTTTATAACTTAACTTGGAGTCAGTTTAGACACATTTTCCAAACCTACAGTAACTAACAAATGCTTAAAACTCTTTGTACTCATGGCAAGTCCATGAAAGACAGAAACAAGACAGGAAAAGGAAGTCTTTAGGGGCTCCCACATCAAGTGCTAAGAAGCACTGCTTGCATGGGGCTGTTCATAATTGCTCGTTCACGCCACAAGCTTGGGCTCATAGTTAGAAGCATCTATCATGGCAGTATTCACACGCACCTCTCATCTGGATCCTCATCTTTCAGCTATCTATCCATGTGTATATTAAACACGCATTCTGTTTGAGCAGTGGCACTCATTCTGGAGTTTATTGTTTTGATTTTTCATGGTGAGCACCATGTTCCCCTCCTCCAAAGTGGTTGTCTGTGTCATATTTCTGGAACATTCAAATATGTAATGTTACAAAAATAATAATAAAGAAGGAAAAAGAAAGAGAAAGAAAGATAGAAAGAAAGGTGGAAAGAAGAGGAGGAAGGTTGACTAATGAGTTGAACTTAAGAACAGCAAGTTTCATCTGGATTCTCTAAGTCAAGCCAAAGTCAACTCAAGAGTCAACTCAAGAGGAAAAGGAGCAGAAGCTGGCCAGTGAGATGCAGTTAGACGTTGGTTCAACATGGCTTGGCTCTGAAGGTGAAGAGGTTCAGGAGGAAACCTGGGCAGCTCCTGAGACAAAGAAAAAGAACTGGACTTGCCTCAAAGTCTCCAATGAGAAAAGAGCCCTGTCAGAATCTTGCTTCTAGGCCAGGACAACCCCTCCTGGACCCAGGCTGACCCCTCCTGGACCCAGGCTGACCCC
>JADRCD010213117.1:25140-49980 GCA_019843815.1 Montemys delectorum
ACACACACACACACACACACACACACACACACACACACACACACACAGACACACACACACATACACACACACCCCAAACACATACACACACATACCACACACACATCACTCATAATGCCATCTCCTCTCAAATCTGCCAGCGTAGGAGCAGCTGCAGTCTATGACTGGATCAGGAGATACTGGAGTACCCACACAGGTATTGTCTACATTGCCTAGGGATAAAATTCTAGTTGTGCAATGGAGAATGAAAAGCTCATTAGATCTCTGGCAAAGAAGATATCTTTAGAAGAAAGTTGTCCTTTTGTTGACAAATTTAATAATTTGCAGACTTGTAAAATGAGGGCATAGGATAAAACAGGTGCAAACAGGTGGTTCTAGAGAGAAAGCAGAGGAGGAGTTTGAAGCTGCTGAAAGAAGGCCCATTGGTCACATCCATCTCTGGGATCCCTGCAAAGAGAGCTGCTCTGAGTGTCAACTGAAGGTGGTGTGAAGAGTTAGAAGCACCCCCAACCTTCAACAGTCCCAGAACTGAATCAATCTAAAAGATCTAGCTAAAGCATCGGCTTGACTGTATCCTGAAGCTACTGTCAGGGTGAGGTGTTGTTGCCTATGGAGAAAGAGCTCTGTGGTCGAAGCAGCTTCAGAAGAGGGCTCTTCTCCATGCCTGCCGACCACAACCTCTACACCCCTCCCATATAGAAAAACTAAGAAATGCCGTTTAGCTTATCTTTTAATTATATACATATTTCATCTACATGACCACAGAGTAAAATAAACGCAGGAGTATACTGCAGCAGCATGTAAGAAAAGCAGCAGAGTCATAGCTGTGCGTAGAGTCACGGCTTCTCACTTCTGATAATCAGACAAATGAGAATTATGTGACTTCACTCCTGAATATTCACAATATCTGTATTTTTTATTCTTATGATTTCCTGTTTCTGAAACATGGTCTTACAAGTAGCCTAAGATGGCTTTCAACTTCTTATCCTCTGTCTCCAGATCCTGAGTCCTGGGATTTCAGCAGATGCCATTACAGCACACTTGATCGTCTGTACCTTATCACAGAGTGTGTATATTACACCATATCCTCTTTTTTTACTGACCTCAAAATGATGACCAGCATCTTCATTAATGTGTTCATCTTATAGAGGAAGAAACTAAAGCCCAGAGAGAATATGTATGGCTCTCTCAGGTTACTTACTTTCCTGTGCGGATTTGAACTCGGATCTCAGATCCTTCCAGTAGTACTGTATGGGCCTTTCTGCATTCACAGAGCACAGGGGTCTTTGTCCACTAGAGTGTTCTTCGTTAATGACTTCTGTTGTGCTTCAAGTGAATTAGAGAACAAACAATTGTCGATTGTCTGCTTGTGAAAAGCAGCCCTGTGTGCAGAACTAGGTAACTCAACCCTCAGCTACGTGGTCTTACCCACCCTAGAAGAGCATAGGTCCCAGTAGGCTTAGTTTCCCAGCTTTTATCCACTTCTTATCCCACAGATTAGTGAATACAATTGTACCAAAAGTACGCAGAAAGATACAAAGACAGAAGACAAATACACAAGAAGGTATATTGATGACACACGGTATGCAAAACTATCTTTCAAGTATGTGTTGGTATTGTGATATTTACAGATGTCAAGACTAATAATATTTTTGCATTTAAATGATCAACTGTGGCTTTGACCATAGCAGGAAGTCTGTATCCAAAAATCAAGCCTACAATTCATTTCTTGGTGCAGCAGAACTATCAACTCTCAGCTTAGCTACGATGGAAGTAAAATCCTTTGGTGATGTGAGGGTCATTGAAGTACAGCCTTATTACAATGAAATCCAATGTCTAAAAATTGTTCTTATTTTGGGCTTGTACCACAGTAAGAGCCAAGATTTTAAACTCTACTAAATACAAAACAAACAAAAAGACTTTATATATTTATGTTCATTTAGGAAAATACCAGTAGTGATGTATTATTTTGAAGTATACAGTTAATATGTTTGGAGTTATTTAAAATTCATATTGAGAAAAATGTATTTTCACTATTGCTGTAGACGAGCATCTACATAAGACTGTTAAATTGATTGTTGTTTTATATCAAACAACTTTTATAATACTTATTTTTATTGTTATAATATTTTATAAATTTTAAGGAATATGACAAAAAAGATATTGTAAGTATTGAAGAGGGGGTCTCTGGGAGGATTGGGGGTACAAAAGGGAAACAAGAATGTGATTTAATTCTATTTACTTAAAATATGTTTTTAAATGTTAACAAATTCAGATAAATTGAAATCATGTAACTTTTCTCATCATAATCCGATAAAAGTTAAAAAAAAATTATCAACTGTGATTAAAAGGCATCGCGGATTAAAGAATAAAAGTATGCCCCTTTAAGAAGTGCTCATTGACTTATCTTTGTTTCTTTGCTCCTTTTGCTCCCCTCTGAGGAAGGACTAAGAATACTTGAAAGAGACAGAAGGAAGGCCTGAGAAACAGAAGCTGGTGGCAACAACAAAGAAACAGCTGGTGGAATGAAGCCTTGAAAAGCCTGCTGAAGAGAGGAGTCACAGAAGAGACAGAAAAGGATCTTGTGCCTTCAGCACTCCTAAAGGGAAGGGCTGTAAAATGGTGTTTGAGCCCATGTGAAGACCCAGGATAAGGAATGAACGAAAATGAAAGGGTTAAAGTAGAAAAAAACGAAGTGAGAAATTCACTTGAGACCACCATGCCCTAACACTGTGACTTCATTTAACTAAAGTTTTATTATCAATTAGGACGTGGGCTTCGTGCAAAGCTAAGCATTAACTTGGAGACTGATAAGCTGGAAGGCTACCATGGTCCCCTAGAGATAAGTGTAATGAACACCCCATTAAAAAGATAACCTTGGGACCCCATTTCACTGCCTCCGTGGGATATTGACAGTTTTGTACACCACTTAATTTCACTTCAGCATCCCTGAATCACATAGGACTTACTGACAGTCACTCAGCTTATTATTATTTTAAATCTCTGGTAAAATTTAATAGCTCACAAGAAAACCTGTGTAGAAGCCATGTAGAAATTAACTGCCAGGAAAGTCACTACAAAGGAAGGGGAACTTGGAGAACTTGGACTTCGAGATATACTTCTTCCAAAATCAAATACAGCAAGCAGATGAAAATAAAGTCTCTCATAGTTATTTAAAAATCTGCATTTTTCTTCCATTAACTACCCAGACTTTCTTCTTCCAGTATCTCTGGTACCATTCTTCCTGCTTCCTTCATTGGTAGTCTAAACAAGCCTTTGACATGTATATATTTGTATATAAACTTAGCTGTTTAAAATGAGTTTAGGATAGCAAGATGGCTCAGCCAGTAAAGGTGCTTGCATGAAAGCATGATGACCTGAGTTCAATCCCCAGAATCTATATAAAGGTGAAAGAAGAAACCCAACTCCACAAATCTGCCCTCTGACCTCCACATGCATGCCACTATATAAGTTCTAAACACACACACACACACACACACACACACACACACACACAAATAAATGAAGAGCTAATTAAAGTAAAGATGTAGAATTTGACAATACTAATAAGTATTTAATAATGTCTTAACAGTATGTTAAGTGTTCTATGAACAGAACATTATTTTTATCCTCACCTCTAATTCAGTTTGAATAAACTTAGGCCCAGAATGGCTATGTAATATTTTAGAATCATCTACAAAACATGTAGAGCATTGTGAGCTGAACACATTCTGCCATGTGTTTTCTGCTAAGGTACAAAGGCAGTGCCTCCCTGAGTGTCTTAAGAAATCATGGAAGCTAAGGTAGATGCTAACCATGGGCAGACTGTGGAAAGCTGTTAAAGAACTAATCTGTAATGTTCTTGTAAAAAGGCCAGAGTGTGACATTTCCCATTTAATGGAGGAGACTGAACTACAGAGAGAGGAGGTTATACTTCCTAGGTCCCCCAAGCCTGAGCAGAGGTCATGAGACCTATTGGCAGACACAGTACGGTGGCTTTCTGTGGCTTCCTCTCCTTCCGAGCAGATGGCCAGCCTTGTTTGTTACACTTCTTAGCTCCAAACAGTGCTTACAGCTGCCACGATTTCCCCTTTGTCCTAGATCGATTTGGCTCTGAGATTTGTGTCTTCATGCTTTTGTCTCTGACATAGTGATAAGGTGATGTTTAATTTGGGCTCTGGTTCTCATTTATTTTTCGGGCACTTGTCCCAGAGATCAACTAAGAAGAACAACGCACGCACTCATAAGATGCCAATGGCTCTATTCGTATCAGGACCACATGACACTAGAGTTCACAATTCCCTTCCTAGCCATCAGCCACCTTCCCCAACAGTGCAGCATATGGAGCCAGCCTTTGTGGCTATGCCCCAGTATGAGTTTTCCATGCAGACTAGTACTGGCAACTAGTGGAGTGCTCTAAGCAGGAGCCATGTGAAGAACAGAATCCTCCTGATACGTTGACACTGGCAGTCTTGGGTTTAAGACATGGAGAAGATGACAGAGAGGGCCCCAGCACCTGCACCTTCTTTGTCAGTTGTTGTCACATGAGTGCCACCTTTTAGGCTTCAACATGAGTCTGTCTCTGTACGACTTCAGTAACCATAACCTATTTAGGGGTGTTTGTCCCCGAGATCTTCACTGCTTTCTGTGGGGCTCTGGATAATGAACTTCTCTGAATGTCAATCTCTTCACCACAGTGAAGGCTTTTTGAATCAGAACCCTCTATGATCTTACATCATATCTAGGTTTGTCCGTGTTTTTGCTGTCAGCTTAGAGAAGGGAACTGTTTCTTCTATGTTTCAGATGTACTTATTAGTGTTAATAATTCACTCAGGAGAAGGCGAGCAAGGAAGTCAAGAGTGGAGTGGCAAGTGGATGAGCAGAGGCCGGGCAGCATCTATTTTAAGCATTGTATTAAGAGCTTTATCTACTCATCTCATGTGCTTCTCATAGGAGCTCCAGAGAGAAGCTATTGTTGTCTCATCATTAACAACATCACTGACACGTTGAGACTCAGAAAGCAAACTACTTTTCCAGGTCACTCAGCTAATACATGAAGAGGCCACCATTTAAGCCCATGTTTATCTGGTGTCAAAAGCTCGTGTACACTCCCTCACATACTTCCCTTCTCACTCTGGTCCTTTGAAGTAAATGATGAAGAATATGTCCTTGATGTATAATCTGCTGGATAAATTAAAAGGGAATCTAAGCCAGTGCTTTTATGGGTTCTCCACTATGCATGACATCATTTTACACACACACACACACACACACACACACACACACACACATGCACACGCATGTGTATACATGTATAGATGTACACATGTGTGTATATGTATATATTTGTGTGTATATAACTAATGTTCCTACCCATGTATATAACTAATGTCCCTTCACTTAAAGAGGTCAAGATTTACAGTAAGTTCTCCAAGAAATTAAGTTTCATGCGAAGAAAGGAATTCTCAGAACCTAAAAAAGGGGGCTTAAAACTAGTTCTGGGACTCAAGAGAGTGATATTTGAACTAACAAATAAAGGGTAGGAAATTAGCAAATAAATGTGAGAGGCTCCACTTCAGTCATTGGGAACATCATGTTTAAAGACTGAAGGTAAAAAGAGTATGTTACGGTAACTCACACGGATTTATATGGTGATTGGTTGATGCATACAGTGAAGAATGTATTGAAGAAAGAAGCTGATGGGTATATGTGCTCACTTTCATATACACAGTGTTTTGTCGATGTTTGGTACATTTTGCTTTATTGGACTTGGGCTTAAATCCAGAATTTCATGAATATTAAACATTCAATTTGCTACTGAGCTACACCCCAAAGCTCTAATTTAAGTTTAGACTGGCTTTATGTTGGGTATATAGTGCATGCCTGTAGGGGTCTGAGGTAGGAATATCATTTGAACTCAGAATTTTAAGCCACACAGAGAGATTCTGACAAACTAAAAATATATTGGCCATGGATCAAAGTGAGTTCTTCAGTACATTCATAATGTCTGGAATTCAACTGAAGGTCACCAGGCATACAAAAACATGTAAAACTATGGTCCATGGTGGGAAAAAAAATCAGCGAGAATCAATTTAAAATGATCCAGAGAAGGACATTTAAACTATCTAAATTATTGGACATTTAAATTGAAGCAACACTAATTAAAAAGCTCCAATGTAAGAAGAACAATGAGCTGAGATGGAAACCACATTGGACCAGAATACAAGAAGAAATGTTACTGAAGGAAAGAATAGTCAACTTCAGTGAACATCATGAAAACTCATATGAAATGTGTTTCAAATAGAAGATGCAGTGTGGACCCAAGAGCTGTGGGTGAGCTTAAGATGGCCCAACTTAGGTAATTCTAGCCCCCAAATGAGACATATAGTCAAGGAATAATGACAAAAAAACATTCAAAATATAGCTAGAACTCTAAATCCAAGAAACCCAATAAATGCTTTGCACAAAAAAATCTGAAAAAATAAAATCTAGGCACATTATTGGCAAACAGCTGAAAGATACACACAAAACTTTAAAAACAGCCAAACAAGGGACATGCTGTGCACAGAAGAAAACACAAGAGTGACAGCAGACTCATTACCTGAGGCAATGGAAGTGAAAAGATGGTGGAAGATATCCACAGTTCCAAAAGAAACAAACCAAGGTGCTTTAACTTATCCAGTAAAAACATCATTCAAATAAAGATGTTTCCAGACACACAAAGGCTGAGCCCATCACACCACCCAAGATTTGCCTTATAAATTTGTTAAAGAAAACTTCTTCAGCCAAGAGGTGATACCAGATAGAAATGTGGTCTGTATAAAGAAAAGAAGAGCTCCAGAAATGGGCTTCATATGGGTGATATGTGCTATTTGTCTGTGCAAATCTCCTTAAAAGATAACTAAAAACAATGGCAAATTATCTGGACATTTATAATATATCATCACTACAAGTTTATGCTCCTTAAAATCCACACTAGTATTGGAGATACCAATGATTTGTTATTCAGAAGTGAGGCCTCTGGGAACTTATGTGGGTTTGAAGATAGTGCCCTAGTAATAGCTTCAGTGCACTTAAAAACTGACAAAAGAGAACTCCATTCTTACTTAGACCCTGTCCTTTAGAGATACAAGAGACATAAGTGATTTAATGACTACAAACAACTCTTGCAAGGCAGTAAGTGCTAGCAAGTGCTGAATAAATTCAATTTAAGTTGTGACTTTTCAGTAGTAATAGCTGTAGAGTCTAGATGGAATTGACTAGAAATTGTCTTCAGGGTCAGTGTATTCTTAAACAAGGCTGGAAGGCCCAAGATCAGAGTACAGGTTGAGAGTCAAGGTCAAAAATAAAATGAAGAAAACCCTGTGAGGATACAACCAGGATGTTCTCGTCCACCAAGCACAGGGCCTGCCATCATCTTGACCTTGAACATGTACAGCCCCCATAACCACTGAGAATAAATGTTAGTCTATCCAACGTAAAGCCTAAGAAGGCAGAATGAAAAACTACTGTCAGAACATTCTTAAACATTTGTGAAGTAAATACAACGACACTGACTAGTGGCATGTGGTCCATTAAAATAGATATCCTGTAAATTCTAAAGCAATCATTGAACCCTAAAGCACTCATTAAACCCTAAAGCAATTACTGATGCCTAAAGCAATCATCGAACCCCAAGGCAATCAGCAAACTCTAAAGCAATCACTGAACCTCAAGGCAATCACTGAACCCTAAAGTAACCATTTATTAGCTAATTAGCAAACAAGACAGAAAACTGGAATCACTAAAATCAAGGTTAATTAATTCAAAATAAGGCAAGAAAGAAAGAAAGAAAGAAAGAAAGAAAGAAAGAAAGAAAGAAAGGAAGGAAGGAAAAAAACAGAAACAAAGAGCATTTATAACAATAGCAAAATGACTCAAACTATAACTACATTAAATGTAAATGTTTTTCATACTCCAAGTAAAAGTGAAATTCTGATAGGAGTTTAAAATCCAATACCCAACTAATGTACTTTATGTGAAAATAATTTTTAAAGTAGTGATGTAAATTAGTTAAAAGTAAAAGATAGGCAAAGGTAATTCTAAAAATAAAATTTAAATGTAAAAGGAGTGGCTTGGTTTGAAAAAGTAAACTTCAAAGCAAAGACTATTCATAAAGGATAAAGAGGCTTGCCTCAAAAGAGTGATGAGTAATGCATTCAAATGCCATAATTCGAAGCTGAGGAAAGCATTTTAAGATAGGAGATCCAGGAAGGATAAGTAGACAAATCTAGAATTATCAGCAAATATTTAAAATATTTCTTGTGATTACTGATGGAAGTTAGGCAGAAACGTGCAGGGACGTTTATACAGGAACGGGAACAACACTAAACTTGGCCTCGTGGTCATTTGTAGAGCAAATTCCTCAAAGTATCAGAGTGTGCAATGCTGTCAGCTTCCATGACTAAGGTCCAAGTACACTTTTCCTTCCCTCCCCCTCCCTATGGATTCCTGTGAAAAAGGTGTAAAAGATCTAACATTTTGATGGGCTGGAGAGAGACAGTGAGCAAACGGATGATGGTGTAACTGTCCTGTCAAAATGGTGTAAAGAAGTTCAAGGCTGGAAACACTCCTTTCAGGAATTTATCCATCACTAAGATTGCCATCACCAGAAAACTGATGATTCTATACCCAGACACCATTTGGCTCAGAAATCCAGGTTACTATGTTATACCCTGAATAGTATGTGTGGGCTAAGGTGGAGGTACATGAAAGCTAGGCTGAGCAGCACTTCACAGAATGGGATTGAAGGGACCTGGGCACTGCACAATATTTAGGGTAGGGAGAGCAAGTGAGATGTGGCTTCTGAAAGAAGAGCTGACAGGCTACCTGCCAGGGAAGCTCTCAGCAAAAAACTCAGGAAAAGGTGGATGCTGGGCTTCACTCTCTCTCACGCCACATTAGGAGTCTACTAAGTCTTCTTAGAAAGAAACATAATCTTTTATCAAAATATTAAAATCTGTCTCATTTCAGAAAGTTAAAATTTGCCTCAAGCCCATTGTTTTTCACCTAGAAAATAATAACTTAGTAACATTAGGCACCTGGACAGCAAGATAGACAGAGAAAAGGGATTTTTTTTTTTTTTTTTTTTTGGTTATTACATCAATTCCTTTATTTTTTTTATTAGATATTTTCTTTATTTACATTTCAAATGTTATCCCCTTTCCTGGTTTTCGATTCGAAAATAACCCCTATTCCTTCCTTCCTCCCTCCCCCTGCTCACCAACCCACCCATTCCCGCTTCATGGCCCTGGCATTCCCCTACACTGGGGCATAGAACCTTCACAGGACCAAGGGCCTCTCCTCCCATTGATGACCAACAAGGCAGTCCTCTGCTACATATGCAGCTGGAGCTATGAGTCCCACCATGTGTACTCTTTGGTTCGTGGGTTAGTCCTTGGGAGCTCTGAGGGTACTAGTTAGTTCATATTGTTGTTCCATCTATGGGGCTGCAAACTCCTTCACCTCCTTGGGTCCTTTCCCCTTCATTGGGGACCCTGTGCTCAGTCCAATGGATGGCTGTGAGCCTCCACTTCTGTATTAGTTGGGCACTGTCAGAGCCTTTTAGGAGACAGCTATATAAGGCTCCTGTCACCCAGCACTTGCTGGCATTCACAATAGTGTCTGGGTTTGGAGATTGTATATGGGAAGGATCCCTAGATGGAGCAGTCTCTAGACTGTCCTTCCTTCAGTCTCTGCCCCACACTTTGTCTCTGCAACTCCTTCCATGGGTATTTTGTTCCCCCTTCTAAATAGGATTGAATTATTCACACTTTGGTCTTCCTTCTTCTTGAGTTTCTTGTGGTTTGTGGATTGTATCTTGGGTATTCCAAGCTTCTGAACCCATCCATTTCCCTAAGAATTTCATAAATTCATTGTTTGTAATACCTGAATAGTACTCCATTGTATAAATGTACCACATTTTCTGCATCCATTCCTCTGTTGAGGGACATCTGGGTTCTTTCCAGCTTCTGGCTATTATAAATAAGGCAGCTATGAACATAGTAGAGCATGTGTCCTTGTTATATGTTGGAGCATCTTCTGGATATATATCCAGGAGTGGTATGGCTGGGTCTTCAGGTAGTACTACGTCCAATTTTCTGAGGAACTGTCAAACTCATTTCCATAGTGGTTGTACCAGCTTGGAATACCACCAGCAATGAAGGAGTGTTCCTCTTTCTCCACATTCTCTCCAGTATCTGCTGTCACCTGAGTTTAGCCATTCCGACTGGTATGAGGTGGAATCTCAGAGTTGTTTTGATTTGCATTTCCCTGATGTTGGACATTTATTTAGGTGCTTCTCAGCCATTCATTATTCCTCAGGTGAGAATTCTCTGTTTAGCTCTGTACCCCATTTTAAAAAGTGTTATTTGGTTTTCTGGAGTCTAACTTCTTAAGTTCTTTGTATACATTGGATATTAGCCCTCTATCAGATATAGGATTGGTAAAGATCTTTTCCCAATTTGTTGGTTGCCATTTTGCCCTATTGTCCTATTGACAGTGTCTTACAGAAACTTTGCAATTTTATGAGGTCCCATTTGTCAATTCTTGATCTTAGAGCATAAACTATTGGTATTCTGTTCAGGAAATTTTCCCCTGTGCCCATATGCTCGAGGCTCTTCCCCACTTTCTTTTCTATTAGGTACAATGTGGAGGTCCTTGATCCACTTGGACTTGAGCTTTGTACAAGGAGATAAGAATGGATCTATTTGGATTCTTCTACATGCTCACCGACAATTGAGCCAGCACCATTTGTTGAAAATGCTGTCTTTTGTCCACTGGATGGATTTAGCTCCTTTGTCAAAGATCAAGTGACCATAGGTGTGTGAGTTCATTTCTGGGTTTTCAGTTCTATTCCATTGATCTACCTGCCTGTCACTGTACCAATACCATGCAGTTTTTTAAATCACAATTGCTCTGTAGTACAGCTTAAGGTCAGAGATGGTTATTCTACTAGAAGTTCTTTTATTGTTGAGAATAGTTTTTGCTATGCTGAGTTTTTTGTTATTCCAGATAAATTTGCAAATTGTTCTTTCTAACTCTGTGAAGAATTTGGGTTGGAATTTTAATGGGGATTGCATTGAATCTATACATTGCTTTCGGCAAGATGACCATTTTTACTATATTAATCCTGCCAATCCAGGAGCAAGGGAGATATTTCCATTTTCTGAAATATTTGATTACTTTCTTCAGAGACCTGAAGTACTTGTCATACTGATCTTTCACTTGCTTGGTTAGAGTCACAACAAGGTATTTTATATTATTTGTGACTATTGTGAAGGGTGTTGTTTCCCTAATTTTTTTCTCAGCCTGTTTATCCTTTGTAGAGGAAGGCCACTGATTTGTTTGAGCTAATTTTATCCAGCCACTTTGCTGAAGTTGTTTATCAGGTTTAGGAGTTCTATAGTGGAATTTTTGGGATCACAAGTATACTATCACATCATCTGCAAATAGTGATAATTTGACATCTTTCTTTCCAATTTGTATCCCTTTGACCCCCTTTTGTTGCCTAATTGCTCTGGCTAGGACTCAAGTACAATATTGAATAGGTAGGGAGAGAGTGGGCAGACTTGTCTAGTCCTTGATTTTATTGGGATTGCTTCAAGTTTCTCTCCATTTAGTTTGATATTGGCTACTAGTTTGCTGTATATTGCTTTTACTGTGTTTAGGTATGGGTCCTGAATTCCTGATCTTTCCAAGACTTTTATCATGAAGGGGTGTTGGATTTTGTCAAATGCTTTCTGAGCATGTAATAAAATGATCATGTTTTTTTTTTCTTTGAGTTCATTTATATAGTGGATTACATTGATGGATTTCCATATATTGAACCATCCCTGCATCCCTGGGATGAAGCCTACTTGATCATGATGGTTGATCATTTTGATGTGTTCTTGGATTTGGTTTGGGAGAATTTTATTGAGTATTTTTGCATCAATACTCATAAGGGAAATTGGTCTGAAGCTCCCTTTCTTTGTCAGGTCTTTGTGTAGTTTAGGTATCAGAGTAATTGTGATTTCATAGAACGAGTTGAGTAGTGTTCCTTCTGTTTCTATTTTGTGGAATAGTTTGAGGAGTATTGGCACAAGGTCTTCTTTGAAGGTCTGATAAAACTCTGCACTAAACCCATCTGGTCCTGAGTTTTTTTTTTTTTTTTTTTTTTTTTTTTTTTTTTTTTTGGCTAGGAGACTATTAATGACTGTTTCTATTTCATTAGGGGATATGGGGCTGTTTAGCTTATTTGTCTGATCTTCATTTAACTTTGGTACCTGGTATCTGTCTAGAAAATTGTCCATTTCATCCAGGTTTTCCAGTTTTGTTGAGTATTGGCTTTTGTAGTAGGATCTAATGTTTTTTTTGGATTTCCTCAGTGTCTGTTGTTATGTCTCCCTTTTTGTTTCTGATCTTGTTAATTAGGAGACTATCTCTGTACTCTCTAGTTAGTCGGGCTAAGGGTTGATCTATTTTGTTGATTTTCACAAAGAACCAGCTCCTAGTTGTGTTGATTCTTTGTATAGTTCTTTTTGTTTCCATTTGGTTGATTTCAGCCCTTAGTTTGATTATTTCTTGCCTTCAACTTCTCTTGGGTGAATTTGCTTCTTTTTGTTCTAGAGCTTTCATATGTGCTGTCAAACTGCTAGTATATGCTCTCTCCAGTTTCTTTTTGGAGGCACTCAGAGCTATGAATTTTCTTCTTAGGACTGCTTTCATTGTGTCCCTTATTGGATATGTTGTGGCTTCATTTTCATTAAACTTTAATTTCTTTCTTTATTTCTTCCTTGACCAAGTTATCATTGAGTAGTGTTGTTCAGCTTCCACGTGTATGTGGGTTTTCTATTGTTTATGTTGTTATTGAGGACCAGCCTTAGTCCATGGTGATCTGGTAGAATGCATGGAATTATTTCAATCTTCTTGTGTCTGTTGAGATCTGTTCTGTGACTGATTATATGGTCAATTTTGCAGAAGGTACCATGAGGTGCTGAGAAGCTATAGCCTTTTGTTTTAGGACAAAATGTTCTATAAATATCTGTTAAATCCATTTGTTTCATAACTTCTGTTAGTTTATCTATGTCTTTGTTTAGTTTCTGTTTCCATGATCTGTCCATTGCAGAGAGTAGGGTGTTGAAATCTCCCACTATTATTATGTGTGTTGCAATGTGTGCTTAGAGCTTTAGTAAAGTTTCTTTTATGAATGTGGATGCCCTTGCATTTGGAGCATAGATGTTCAGAATTGAGAGTTCATCTTGGTAGATTTTACCTTTGATGAATATAAAGTGTTCCTCCTTATCTTTTTTGATCACTTTAGGTTGAAAGTCTATTTTATTCGATATTAGAATGACTATTCCAGCTTCTTTCTTGGGACCACTTGCTTGGAAAATTACTTTCCAGCCTTTTACTCTGAGGTAGTGTCTGTCTTTGTCACTGAGGTAGGTTTCTTGTATGCAGCAAAATGCTGGGTCCTGTTTATGTATCCAGTCTGTTAGTCTATATCTTTTTATTGGGGAATTGAGTCCGTTGATAATATTAGATATTAAGGAAAAGTAACTGTTGCTTCCTGTTATTTTTGTTGTTAGAGTTGGAATTTTGTTTTGTTGAAAGATTACTTTCTTGCTTTTTCTAGGGTATAGTTTCCCTCCTTGTGTTGAAGTTTTCCATTTATTATCCTTTTCAGGGCTGGATTTGTGGAAAGATATTGTGTAAATTTGGTTTTTTTCATGGAATACCTTGGTTTCTCCATCTATGGTAATTGAGAGTTTTGCTTGGTATAGTAGCCTGGGTTGGCATCTGTGTTCCCTTATGGTGTATATAACATCAGCCCAGGATCTTCTGGCTTTCATAGTCTCTGGCAAGGAATCTGGTATAATTCTGATAGGTCTGGCTTTATATGTTAAGTGACTTTTTCCTTTACTGCTTTTAATATTCTTTCTTTGTTTTGTGCATTTGTTATTTTGATTATTATGTGATGGGAGGAATTTCTTCTCTGGTCCAAGCTATTTGGAGTTCTGTAGGCTTCTTGTATGTTCATGAGCTTCTCTTTTTTTAGGTTACGGAACTTTTCTTGTACAATTTTTTGAAGATATTTACTGGCCCTTTAAGTTGGAAATCTTCACTCTCTTCTATACTAATTATCCTTAGGTTTAGTCTTCTCATTGTGTCCTGGATTTCCTGGATGTTTTGGGTTAGGAGCTTTTTGCATTTTGCATTTTCCTTGATTGTTGTGTCAATGTTTTCTATGGTATCTTCTGCATCTGAGGTTCTCTCTTCTATCTCTTGTATTCTGTTTGTGATGCCTGCATTTATGGCTCCTGACTTCTTTCCTAGGTTTTCTATCTCCAGAGTTGTCTCCCTTTGTGATTTTGTAATTGTTTCTACTTCCATTTTTAGATCCTGGATGTTTTTGTTCAATTCCTTCACCCGTTTGGTTGTGTTTTCTTATAATTCTTTAAGGAATTTTTGTGCTTCCTCTTTAAGGGCTTCTACTTGTTTACTCGTGTTCTCCTGCAATTCTTTAAGGGATTTTTGTGTTTCCTCTTTAAGGGCTTGTACATGTTTACCTCTGTTCTCCTGTATTTCTTCAAGGGAGTTATTTATGTCCTTCTTAAAATCCTCTGTCAGCATTATGAGATATGATTTTAAATCTGAATCTTGCTTTTCTGGTATGTTGAGGTATCCAGGACTTGTTGTGGTGGGCGTACTAGGCTCTGATGAAGCCAGGTAGTCTTGGTTTCTGTTGGTAAGAGTCTTGCATTTGCCTTTCGTCATCTGGTAATCTCTGGTGTTAGATGTTTTTGCTATCTCTGGTTGGAGCTTGTTCCTCCTGTGGGTTTGTAAGCCTGTGTCAGCAGTCCTGGGAGATAAGCTCTCTCCTGGCAAGACCAGTGCACAGAGGGCTGTGGATCAGCCCCAGCTCCTGGATGCAGATGGAGGCAGTGAGGATCCTGTCCCAGCTGTTCTGCCACTTCTGTGGCCTGTGCCTCCTGGCTGATCTCTCCTTAAGACAGTCACTAAAGAGAAAAAATCAGGGATTATTGTTTCTAAGGAGCTGGGAAATCTACTCTGGAGTCTAATGAGCTGCCTCAACATATCCAGGCAAGCCATGTGTCATTATTTAATAGTGATTTTCTTTTACATGGCTTTAGTCTTTCTCTTCTCATAGGAAAAGTCAAAGTGGCACCATGAAAACCCACCTGGAACCAGTGAAGACTTCTCCTTCAGTGGGATTCCTCTCTCCTAACACCTGCTTTAGGAGAACTACCTGTCAAACATGTTTTTATCTCCCCCATGCTCACAGGTCACCTTGGATATAGCCATTCACTCTCAGTTGACACATCTCTAACTCCCTTCTTTCAGATCCAAAGTGGTCCTCATATTCAAATCATCTGCATGGCATCTCTACTTCCTTGTCAATCATCTTCCATGTTCTTGCCCAGGGAATCTCCAAACCCACCCTGTGCTGGAAGCTGCTTCAATTATTATTTCTCAAAATGCTTCGACATTTCAGGATATAATATCAATTACCTGTCTTTGTCAGCATAGCTTACTTATGGAAAGGTTACACCAAATTTCCATTTTTTAGCATCAATCTGTACTCATTTTTTTCCTTTTTTTTTTCAGGTTGAGCCCTGATTCCCAATCATCTTTCAGGAGTAGTAGAATCACAAATGTACACCAACATGCCTGGCTGTCACAGGTATGCAAAACCACATAGGCTGAGAGGAAGGAGCCATGGTCTAGGTTTTCTAGACTGAGCTCACATCTAGACCAAGAGCCCAAGTCAGGAATTACTGGATGGCACTAACAGGGAAGGAGACAATCATGAAAGTAGACAATAATTGGACCAAGATAAGCAGAATGCATATCAATTATATTGGATCAGATAGAATCATTGAGAGAAATCTCCATGTGGTTGCTTGTTTCAAAGTTTGGTTGGTAGTGTTTGTATGTTCTGTTTTCTGATGAGCATATGAGATCATATTCTCTTGATCTAATTCTGATGCTTGCCGTACTGTACTGTGCGAATGAGAAGGAACGTCTTCTTCTCCTGACTGACCTCTTGCAATCAGTGAAAGCATCCTATGGGAAATCCTGGTGTGGATGATGAGCTAGTGGATCACTAGGCATCTTAAGGATGCTGTACCTGAGGGTATTACAAGGAGATCCTGTCACATTGATTTCAGCTTAGAAAAGCTATGACTGATTCTTAACAAAAAGAACCCTTGAGACTTTAGTTTTGCAATTTCTAACTTCACTGATGTTATCTCCAGATAAATCTATAGTAATTCTGCAGAAAAATAAGATACTGACTGCATTGTAGGTAAAAGTGCTTATAACAATACAATAAACATATACTACTATACCTAGTTTAACCGAGTCTCTTAGCATTCAATGACAATTATTTTATGGGCTTATGCAAGTACATATATTTGTGAGTAGGGGAGGGGTCATCCTCTGGTGGCATCTATTAGGTGTCATTCACTGTGCTTTCTGAGACAACTTCTCTCAATGACCTGGAACTCACTTCATAGGTTAGACTGACTGACCATCAAGCCCAAGAAACTTGATGATCTCCACTCCCAGTTCACACTACCAAATTCAATATTTTTCATATGGTTTCTGGGGATCAAACCCAGATCCTCATGATCACAAGGCAAGCACTCTGATAGATGAGCTGTCTCTACTGGACCCAGTACCATTATTTACACAGGACTTATAGAATTCAGCCTTTATGCTAGGGGCTAAATAGATCAACTTACTATACAACTGAAGCTATGCTGGTAATAGTGTCTTGGAGAATAAATTCTGTTTTATCGGGAATATGATGGTGTCTTCCACTAAGGAGCAGGGTTGTACTTTCCTTGCAGAATCAACACCTGCAAAGCCATCTCAGAAACACTTTGGCTTGCTGCTAGTGTATAGAAGGTCACTTCTTGGCTGGCAATGAACCCCATAACCCTACTAACTGATGGAGCCCATAAGGCAGAATTCTTTTACAATTATATGGACTGCAACTCAAACTCAATTTGAGTGTTAGTTCACTTCCTTAGCCTGAGAATAGATTGGTTAATACAGGCCATTTGGATTCTTTTTTTTTTTTTAATTAGGTATTTTCTTTATTTACATGTACATTTTCCCTTTCCCAGGTTCCCCTCCAAAACAAACAAACAAACAAACAAACAAAAACAAGAACAAACCCCTTTTGCCTCCCCCCTCCCAATGCCTGTCACCCCACCCTCTCCCACTTATTGGCCCTGGCATTCCCCTACACTGGGGCACAAAACCTTCACAAGGCCGAGGTCCTTTACTCCTATTGATGATCGAATTTGCAATCCTCTACTATATACCTGCTGCCAGTACATTCAATCCCACCCTGTATAGTCCTTGATTGGTGGTTGGGTCCCTGGGAGCTCTGAGGGTACTAGTTAGTAATTGTTGTTCGTCCTAAGGGGCTGCAAACCCTTCAGCTCCATAGAACCTTTCTCTAACTCCTTCATTGGGGACCGTGTACTCAGTTCAATGAATGGCTGTGAGCCTCTACATCTGTATTAGTCAGGTATTGTCAGAGCCTCTTAGGAGATAGCTATGTGCTTGTCCTTCCTTCCGTCTCTGCTCCATAGTTAATCTCTGCCACTCCTTCTGTGGGTGTTCGATTCCCCTTTTTAAGAAGGAATGAAATGTCCACCTTTTAGTCTTCCTTCTTCTTAAGTTTCTTGTGGTTTGTGGGTCGTTCTTCCTGTATTCCAAACTTCTGGGCTAATAACCTCTTATTAGAGAATGCATACCATGTGTGATCTTTTGTGATTGGGTTACCTCACTCAGGATGATACTCTCCAGATCCATCCATTTCCCTAAGAATTTCAAAAATTCATTGTTTTTAACAGCTGAGTATACTCCATTGTGTAGATGTACCACACTTTCTGTATCCATTCCTCTGTTGAGGGACATCTGGGTTTTTTCCAGTTTCTGGCTATTATAAATAAGGCTGCTATGAACATGGTGGAGCATGTGTCCTTATTACATGATGGAGCATCTTGTGGGTATATGCCCAGGAGTGGTATGGCTGGGTCCTCTGGTAAAACTATGTCCAATTTCCGGAGGAACCGCCACACTGATTTCCAGAGTGGTTGTACCAGTTTGCAATCCCACCAGCAATGAAGGAGTGTTCCTATTTCTCCGCAGCCTCTCCAGCATCTGCTGTCACCTGAGTCTTTTATCCTAGCCAATCTGAGTGATGTGAGGTGGAATCTCAGAGTTGTTTTGATTTGCATTTCCCTGATGACTAAGGATGTTGAACATTTCTTTAGGTGTTTCTCAGCCATTTGGTGTTCATCAGTAGAGAATTCTTTGTTTAGCTCTATGCCCCATTTTTTAATAGGATTATTTGGTTCTCTGGAGACTGACTTCTTGAGTTCTTTGTATACATTGGATATTAGCCCTCTATCAGATATAGGGTTGGTAAAGATCTTTTCCCAATTTGTTGGTTGCCGTTTTGGATTCTTTTTACAACCTTCAGTTAGAAATTAAGTAAGTCATTCCTCTTTGGTTTTGCTGACAATACAACAAAGAGGCTCAACACCTGTAAACCTTTATGTAAATAAGTCAGGCTAATAGAACAGCATCTACACAGCATAGAGACATGGGTCATGGGCTATACTTAGTAGTTACCATTGAATTGGTACCATAATATAAATTAGGGTACCATTATGTCATGGTTTGTATATAGACTATGGGTTGAGCCTACATCTAATTCAAACTTGAAAAACCAAATAAGGCAGTTAATTAAACAAATTCAGTTAGCACAAAACATACAACACTGACTTTCATGTGGGTGTAAAAGCATGAACATATATTCATTTTGAAGAACAACGTTGTTAATTTATGACAGCAGAAGTAGAATTCAGTAAAAGTTTATCCAGACAGGCCATGCTTGCAGGAAAACCAGGTAGCCCTTCTCCTGTCTGTGTTCCCCCCAGACCCAATCCCACAGTCTCATTGCTAGTACTGCAACAGAACATCGGCTGCAGTTTTCCCTCATTCTCTGAGAATTTCACAGACTATTCCCTACCTTTCCTTCCTCTCCCAATTCACCCTGTATCCTAGGCCTTAGCCACCTTAGGCATCAATTGCTAACCACTCCTCCAACAACAATAAGTAGGGTGAAGGCACACCCACACCTCTTCTACTGCCTCTGACATCTAATCCTTACCCTCAGCTCTGTCGTTTCTAGAAATCTGCTGTGGTCTCATAAAGACCTCCTCCAATCTTCCTCCAATTCATAGCAGTTACCCAGCCTCTAACACCTGCAGGCAGTCCCTGTGAACACACCAGGCCAGGAAAACAGACAATACAAAGCTATCATACTCTGACAATCCAGACAGGAGAAAGAAACCAAGGAACAAAATACCCACACAACAAAAAATATCTAGAAATCAGCACCATGACCTATAATCTTCCCAAACTCGTCTGCCTAGAAGGCAGTGTAAAAACACAATCAATAACAACCAGACAGCGCGTCTTCATTAGAGCCCAAATAGTCTACAACAGCAGGTCCTGCCTGAGTATTCAAACATAGTTAAGGCACAAGAAAAAAAGACCTTAAAATGGCATTTATGAATATGATAGAGGTTCTTAAAGAGAAAATTAATAAATGCCTTCAGAAAAATCTAAGAAAACACAAAAGGAGTATAAGGACATAAATGAAACTTGTCAAGACCTGAGATTGGAAGTAGAACCAATAAAAAAAACCCAAACTGAAGGAAATGTGAAAACAAAAAATTTAGAAATCCAATTGGGTACTACAGAGGCAAGCTTCAACAACAGAACATAAAAGATAGAAGAAAAAAATATCAGACACTATCAGACACTGAAGATATAACAAAAGAAATGGATACATCAGTCAAAGAAAATGTTAAATCTAAAAACTGCTGACATAAAACATCCAGAAAGCCTGGAACACTATGAAAAGACTAAATCTAAGAATCTTCTCCTTCTTCAACAAATCATAGAAGAAAAATTTCCTAACCTAAGGAAAGAGATGCCTATAAATGTGTAAGAAGTTGAAAGGGCACAAGATAGACTGGACTAGAACAATTCCTCTAATATGAGGAACAAGAATAGGCTGTCCACTCTTTCCATATCTAGTTGATATAGTACTTGAACTTTTAGCTAGAGCAATACAACAACTGAGGGAAATCAAGGGAATACAAATTAGAAAGAAAGAAGTCAAAGAATCATTATTTGCAGATGATATGATGATATATATGAGAAACCCCAAAAATCCCACCAGATAAAAATCCCAATTAAAAATTGAGAACAAATTGAAACAGAGGATTCTCAGTCGAGGAATCTCAAATGGCTGAGAAACAAAGAAATGTTCAGCATTCTTAGCCATCAAAGAAATACAAATCAAAACTACCTTGAAATTCCATCTTACATCTGTCATGATGGCTAGAATTAGTAACATAAATGACAGCTCATGCTGACGAGGATGTAAAGCAAGGAGACCACTGCTCCAATGCTGATTGGAGTGCAAAACTGCACAGTCACTATGGAATATGGTGGTCTTCAGAAAGTTGGGACTCCATCTACAACTCTTAGGCATATACCCAAAGGAAGCTCCATCCTATGACAAGGACACTTGGTCAACCATGTTCATTGAGGCTTTATTAATAACATCCAAACTGGAAACAAACTAGATATCCCTCAATAGAAGAATTGATGAAGGAAATGTGGTACATTTACACAATTGAGTATTATTCGGCTGTTAAAGAAACGATTCCATGAAATTTGCAGGCAAATGGACAGACCTAGAAAATATCATCTTGAATGAGGTAGCCCAGACCCAGGAAGATAAATATTGTATGTACTCACTTGTAAAGGAATATTTTTTTTCTTAACTTTTATTGCATTATGATGAGAAAAGTTACATGTTTTCAATTTGTCTGAATTTGTTAACATTTAAAAACATATTTTAAGTAAATAGAATTAAATCACATTCTTGTTTCCCTTTTGTACCCCAACTCCTCCCAGAGACCCCCTCTTCAATACCTACAATATCTTTTTTGTCATATTCCTTAAAATTTATAAAATATTATAATAAAAATGAGTATTATAAAAGTTGTTTGATATAAAACAACAATCAATTTAACAGTGTTATGTAGATGCTTGTCTACAGCAATACTGCAAATACATACGCTATTCTTACTATAAATTTTAAATAACTCCAAACATATTAACTGTATACTTCAAAATAATACATTACTACTAGTATTTTCTTAAATGAACATAAATATGTAAAGTCTTTTTGTTTGTTTGTTTTATATTTAGTAGAGTTTAAAATCTTGGCTCTTTCTATGGTACAAGCCCAAAATAAGAACAATTTTTAGACATTGGATTTCATTGTAATAAGGCTGTACTTCAATGACCCTCAAATCACTGATTTTACCTCTATCGTAGATAAGCTGAGAGTTGACAGTTCTGCTGTGCCAAGGAATGAATTGTAGGCACGATTTTTAGATACAGACTTCCTGTTGTGGTCAAAAAGCTATTTGACTTGAGTGTGTGACTTTATTCTCAGCCCACAGAGAACAGGTTACATTCATTTAAGAAATGGTGTATGTATTAAGATTGTCTATCCATAAAGTCATTCACCACCTGTTTCAATGAACAATGGTTCTGCATGGAAGGTGGTACAGACATTAGGTGAGGATAAGAATCTGGTTCATTGGCTGTGATGATTTTGAAAAGCATTCATCTCAGAGAAAGAGTAACTTATAAAGTCCTCTTCTTCAAACTTGATACAAGAGCTAGAAATGTCAAGCAAAGCATTTAGTCTCACTCTTTGTTGTTCTCTTTCCTACAAGCCACCTCCCAAGTTAATTGTCTATGTCTCCCTTGGGTATATAAATACTTTTGAAATATATAAGCTGTTCTGAAAACCATAGTATAGTGTAAAAACATGAAATAAACAATACTACTAATAGAGAGGCTGAGATAGGAGAAGCAAGACTTCAAGACCCTTATGTTGTACACAGCAAAACACTGTCACAAACAAGCTAAAAGTATATATAGATTGTACAATATTGGATCTATTTCTCCAATTACTAAATTAGAGAGACCATTGGATGACAATCAACAAATTTCTAATTCCTCATATTTTTGGATTTCAATCAATTAGGATTTGTTGGTAATATTAATTTTCATATTAAGATATTAAGAAAAGGTAATTGTCACTTCCTATTGTTTTTGTTGTAAGTGGTGGAATTAGATTTGTGTGGATTTGTTGAAAGATTACTTTCTTGCTTCTTCTAGGGTGCAGTTTTGCTCCTTATATTGATATTTTCCATGTATTATCCTTGGAGGGCTGGATTTGTGGAAAGATGTTGTGTACATTTTGTTTTGTCATAGAATATCTTGTTTTCTCCATCTATGGTAATTGAGAGTTTTGCTGGGTATAGTAGCCTGGGCTGGCATTTGTATTCTTGTAGGGTATGTATGACATCTGCCCAGGATCTTCTAGCTTTCATAGTCTCTGGTGAGAAGTCCACCGTAATTCTGATAGGCCTGCCTTTATATGTTACTTGCCTTTTTTCCCTTACTGCTTTTAAAAATCTTTCTTTGTTTAGTGCATTTGATGTTTTTATTATTATGTGTCGGGAGGAATTTCTTTTCTGGTCCAGTCTATTTGGAGTTCTGTAGGCTTCTTGTAAGTTCATGGGCATCTCTTTCTTTAGGTTAGAGAAGTTTTCTTCTACAATTTTGTTAAAGATATTTACTGGCCCATTACATTGGGAGCCTTCACTCTCTTCTATACCTATTATCCTTAGGTTTGGTCTTCTCATTGAATCCTGGATTTCCTAGATGTTTTTGGTTAGGAGCTTTTTGCTTTTTACATTTTCTTTGACTGTTGTGTCAATGTTTTCTATGGTGTCTTCTGCCCCTGAGATTCTCTCTTCTATCTCTTGTATTCTGTTGGTGATGCTTGCATCCATGACTCCTGATTTCTTTCCTAGGTTTCCTAACTCCAGGGTTTTCTCTCTTTCTGATTTCTTTATTGTTTCTATTTCTATTTTTAGATTCTGGATGGTTTTGCTCATTTCCTTCACCTGTTTGTGTTTTCCTGTAGTTCTTTAAGGGATTTTTGTGTTTCCTCTTTAAGAGCTTCTAGCTTTTTACCTGTGTTCTCCTGTATTTCTTTGAAGGTGCTATTTATGTCTTTCTTAAGGTCCTGTATCATCATCATGATAAGTGATTTTATATCTGAATCTTGCGTTTCCAGTGTAATGGTGTGTCCAGGACTGGCTATGGTGGGAGAATTGGGTTCTAATGATGCCAAGTAACCTTAGTTTGTGTTGTTTAGTTTCTTAAGCTTGCCCCCCCCCCCGCCATCTGGTTATCTCTAGGGCTACCTGCCCTTGCTAATTCTGACTGGAGTCAGTCCTTCCTGTGATCCTGGTTGTATCAGAACTCCTCAGAGTCAAGCTGTCTCTGGGATCCTGTGATTCTGGGATCCTGTGACCCTGGGCTTGTTAGAGCACCTGGGAGTGCAGCAGCTTCCTCTGGGTGTTGTGGGACTGGCTGTAGAGCTTGCACCCAAGGTCCCCTCAGGACACCAGCCCAGAGAGACTGGAAGGCTGTAAATGGATATTAGCTGTTAAATAAATGATAACCAAACTACAATCTGTAGACCCAGAGTGGTTAGGTAAAGGGAGGCAGGGGTAATGGGGTTGCAGTGACCTCCATGGGTGAGAGAAATAGATGTTATTGGTGAACTGGGGACAGGTCGGGATGGGAGTGGGAGAATCTGGTGATGCAGAGATAGGAGGAAGAGAATGTAGGGAGAGATGGCTGGAAATGGGGGGAGTGGAAGCCTAATGCAGTGGAAACTTCCTGAAATCTATGAAGATGATCCTAATGAGGACTCCTAGTAATGGGGAATATGAAGTCTTCAACTAACCATCTCTTGTAACAAGGTAAAGCTTCCAGTGGTAGGACCAGGTTGTATTCCATTGAGTTTTTGTCCAAGGGATTTCCACAGAAATCTCCAAACAACCCACACTGTTGCTAAGAAAAAAGATTGACCTCCACAAACTGACAGTAGGGCCCACACAACACACACAACTCAGTAAACATAAAGAAGCAGAGCTGATGCCTACATTGAACCTTCACCCTGCATTCTAATCTATCTGGTGCAGAAAGGTACTACAGAAAGACAAATGTGGACATTACGCCAGTCAAAAAACTTCTGACCTACAATATGCCCTCCCTATAAAATATGCTACAACAATGGTGGCATAGAACTTGTACGAATAGCTGACCAATATCTAATTTTTATCTATGGCCCACTCCATGAGAAGAAACTCACATCCAGCACTGCTTGGATAACCAAGAACCAGAGACTAGACAGCCCAGAAACCAGATGATGTTTTTACTTAAGGTAAAAACAAACACATCTGTTCTTTTAAAAAAATCAATAAAATGATTTCTAATGATATCCTGCTATACTCATAGATCAGTGCCCTATCCTGTCATCATCAGAGAGAAAAAAGGGACAGATGCAGGGACCCACAGCCAGATGTTATACAGAGTCTAAATGGAAGGTCTCCATCAAATCCCTCCCCTCTGATGTCAGGGAATCCTGCAGAAGAGGAGTTACAAAGATTGGAAGAACCAGAGGGAATAGAGAATACCAGGAAATCAAGGCCTTCTAAATCAGGACATCTGAGCTCAGAGATGGAGCAGCTAGCACAGGACCTAAATGGCTATGCAACATGATACATATAATATATATGTATATATATATATATA
>JADRCD010213118.1:0-47516 GCA_019843815.1 Montemys delectorum
TAAGAATCCACACCTGATGGGGCTTGCTCAGCAGACTGTGGCTGGGAGGGGTGTGGGGCTGAAGAAATAAAGGCTTGGGCCCTTGGGTGGTACAGCAAGGGCTGAGAGCATCTGATCTCAAGTCCACACTCCTCCTCTCTGCCTCCAGCAACAATCCTCTTTACACTCAACCAGGGAAAGAGGGCCAGTGGGCAAAGTCCTTGTTGATATACAGAGTGAGACATGCTAAAACAGGTATGTGCATACGAGCATATTGTGAGCCGAGATCCCTGAGTGGGGGAAGCCATAGCTCACCTGTGTTAAAGAGCCTGCAAAGCTGATTGGTGAGAACTTCCGTGGTTGTGGAGAGTTGGAATGTTGCAGACGATGAGAAAGAGAGATGACCCTGGCTCCACTTAGCCCCCTGAACAGTATTCTTTCCCCACCTCTGTGTGTGACCTAACTTTTTTTTTTTAACTATCAGATGCAATTGATTTTGGAATGCACTAACAAACCCTAGCTACCCCCAACACAAAAGGTAAGAATTTAACCATCAGGCAATACCTGAAGCCTATAACATAAACATCTTTGCTCTGCTGTAACCTATCTACCTCATGTTCCCACCAATGTATTTTAAGAGTGTCTTAGTGTATGGCTTTTTTTGTTCCATGTCATAAAAACTTAGGAACCAAATTCCTACCATGTTAGAACATGATATTTAGGGACATCTAAATTGTGTTCCTGAGCTATGACCCACTCAAATTTGACTTCAGAATAAATTATCTCTTTCATTCTTTGAAGCAAGAATTCTTTTCATCAATAATATACAGGCAGTCAGACACACACTACACATATAGGCACACTGGCACACCTGGACACATCTCACACACACACACAAACACACACTCACACTTCCAGGTACACATATCCCCCCACAAGCAGCCCCTTTCTGGTGTGCCTTTAGCAGGGGACTTTTTCTGGTACATACACACACCTCTGCTGGTTCTGCCAGCGACAGGATCCAGTTGCCTCTGTGGACATTGTGTGTTGCTTAGGAACATACTCTCTGCTCAGGCGCCATGTGCTCTTTGAGTGCCCAGGGTTCTCTGTGGTAGACTCCCTGTCTGAGGACCCTGTGCCCCTAGCTGATACCAAGGGCAAGTCTGGGTATCCTGCATAAGTTCAGGTCACCAGATCATTCAAGTTCCAGCCCATATGGGCATCCTCACTAATGCCCTTCAGAGAATCTTCCAGCATATTGGATTGCCCTCCCTGCTTCCTTGTCTCTGGTTTGTGGGAGATGGAAAACCAATATGAATGTGGAGAGTTGTCATGGCACTATGAACTGTAGGTCCCAACTCTGCTGTCACCTCACCTGCCCCTCTGGGAGTGCATGCTGCTGTCCTTTGACTGAACATGCCCCAGTGAGGCAGACTCACGATGGCAGCTGAATTCCTCAGTAGAGACTGGACTGAGCACTTTATTATAAACTATTTAAATTTTCGTGACACCCATTTGAATCACCATGGTGATCGCCAGTTTTCAAATGGGGAAAAGGAGACACAGACAGTGAATAACTTTTGGAGGTCTGCCCAGCTGCTAAGCAACAGAACTAGGGTCCAATTGAGGCAGGTGCCTCAAGAGCAGAAAGCCGCAGCACACAACAAAAGAAAGAAGGCAGGATGAGAGCTTTGGAGGTTCAAGGTAAACAAAAATCAAGTAAGAAGCGAACAGCCAGGCAAAGACAGAGATAAAACTAAAAAGAAAAGAAAAGAAAAGAAAAAGCAAATGTCTGTGACCAAAGCCCAGGGAAGAAGCCAGTGGGAAACACAGGAAAATCATTAGTTCCTGGGGACATTCTCTGGGAGTGGAGGGAGAGAAAGAGGATGCAAGAAAGCCACCAGTGAAGCCCCTCTGCTTCAGGGCAAGAGCTCCTGTTCACTGTTCTCCACACACCCTACCCCAAGATGGCAGCAGAGAGCAGCTAGAGCAAAGGGTGCTGCTGACAGTGTTGGACTTCCTTTCACTAGGGCAGTTTGCTAGTATACACTTGTCTCCATAAATTATGCCCATTAAGTAAAATGTTTGCGCTGAGTACATTCTCCATTATTTTATGGACTGGCTCCATGAAAGAGCATCTTCCTTTAGCTGTAAGTATCCTTCTCTGCCAACTTCCAAATTCATTTCACTTTCCTATCATCTCTGGTCATGGCTTCCAACCTTCTGGGTAAGCAAAGATTTTGTGATGGCATTGTTGAGAGAGTTTCCTTTCTCTTTTATGAATGAGGTCATGTGATGTTCAGAAAATGCTCTCATTTTGTAGATCCCTAGCAATAGAGAGGGGCAGATGACCTTAAGTGAAATCTGATCTGATCTAGTCTGGTCCACTCTGTCTGGGCAAACCTGAGAATTTTAAGCCACAAGTCAAGAGTGCTAATTTGCTTCCAATCGGGTGAATAACTAGTTATTTACAGGTCATAGAAACGTTTGAAGCCAATTGAGGTTGGCCTGACATAAACAGCCATCTAAAGTGCCCTTGAGATGCCCTGGTTAAATGTAGCCTGAGGTTCACGCTTGCTGATCTTAGATTTCTATTAGAAGGGGAGAAGGAGGAGGAGGAGGCACTATTATTTATTATTATTATTATTATTATTATTATTATTATTATTATTATTGCCTTACACTGAAAGACTCCTGCATCTGTGATAGGGCTATGTCTTGATAAACTTATAACAAACTGAAAACACCACAGGCTGCAAATGTACCAAATGTAGCTAACTTACTGAGCATCGTAACAAACACACTGCTCAACGCAGTGCCCTCTCCAGTGACAAGCAGGTAACTGGGAGAACAGATCCTGGCCACTGCCCAGCATGGCTAGCAAAGCCAGGACTTCCCATGCATATGCAGAAACGAACATTGGCTTCTTCTAAATGTCTGTCTCCTTCACATCAGAGGAAAGTTGAAAAGTCACTACATGGAACCTTGATAGTACAGAACTCTGGTTTTGGTTTCTTCATTTTTAAGTTTCCCATTGCTTTCCTGTTTCACACGGGGTCATTACTATATTTTACATGCAAACATATATGAACACCAAGAAGCATGTGTTGCAACAGACCTGTGACATAAGTCATCCAACCACAATATAATCGTTTTTTGTTGTTATTTGCACACTCCATAATAACCTTTCAAACAGATGGGGGATGGTATTTCTTGCTTCTGAGTTGCATTTCTCCAC
Source organism: Montemys delectorum (assembly GCA_019843815.1). Lineage (NCBI taxonomy): Eukaryota > Metazoa > Chordata > Mammalia > Rodentia > Muridae > Montemys > Montemys delectorum. Next base: position 3,218 of record JADRCD010213118.1, read on the forward strand.
TGATTAGTGATGCCGATCTCTCCTCCTCCACTTCATGTTTTTGGTTTTTGAGATTATAATATAATTACATAATTTCTCCTTTCTCACCTCCAAACCCTCTCTTATACCTCTTTAAAGTCATGGTTACTTTTCTGTAATAATTGGTACATGTGTGTGTTTCTAAATACACAAACACAACCTGCTTAATCTGTATGATGTTATTTGTGAATATATGTGTGTATGTGTGTGTGTGAATACACACACACACACACACACACACACACACACTCACATATCATTACTGACTGTTTTGTTATTGGATAGCCAACTGGTGTGGTCTTCCCTGGGGAAGACTACTTTCCCAGCATTCCTCAGTTGCCCGTGGCTCTTTATGTAGGGTTGAGGCCTTGTGGGCTTCCCCATTCACATCAACACATCTATTGTTGTTGTCCTTGTTCAGGTCATGTTAAGGAAGTCAAGTTGGTGAGACTTTATGGCTGTAGCTTCTGACACATCCAGGAGACAATCTCCCAGCAGACTCCCTATTCTTTTGGCTCTCACAGTCTTTCGGTCCTCTTGTTTTTCAATGATCCCCTAAGTCTTAGATACAGGAGTTATGTTGTAATGTATCAGTTCGGAATGGGCTGCATGACTCTACATTTTGACTGATTGTGGCTTTCTATAATAGTTTCTGTCTATTGCAAAGAGAAGTTTCATGATGAGAGGTGATGACTACACTTGTCTGTAGGCATAAGGACAGATAGCTTAGTAAAGTGACAGTTGAGGGTTCTCCTCCAAGATCCCTAACTTTATTAGCCCTTGGCAGTTGGCTAGGTTTCCAGTGCTGGGCATAATCTTTATCATTAATAACATAAAGGATCTGAATGTATGAGCTCAGCATTCAGAACAACCAGTTGTTCAATAAAAGCCTGGACTACATAAAAAAAAAAATTCAAGACTAGCCTGGATTATGGAAGTCAAGTTGGTGAGATTATGGAACAAGACCTTGCCTCAACAACAACAACAACAACAACAACAACAACAACAACAACAACAAACAATGGTTAGCATATGAGTATCACTGGTAGAGAGCTTCCATAGCATGCAGAAGGCACTGGGTTCCATACTACGTGCTTAGAAACAGAGAAAAGAAAGAACTAGAAGAACACATTATTTTGATATACATCATAGTGTATTATTATATACATATACATGCATATGTGTATATATACACATATATACATACATACATACATACATACATACATACATACATACATACTACATACCTGCAACTAGAAAGAACAAGGGATTCAGTGGAGTTAACACAGGGGCTTATTAGATATCTCAGATATTAGCAATAGATGAATGGCAGGCTGGTTTTCCACAGTGATGCACACACTGTGTAATTGGTTGGGCAAAGATAAGCCTGCCTTTTAATTTCTGTCTTTCAGCACAAAGCATTAATGGAAGAATGCTATGGGGGACCAAACTTCTAGCACACTACCATGCGTCTGGGGATGCACAAAGCACACTGTCTGTATTTACAGGGGGCACAGAATGGGATGGAGAAGATGGGTTGTTGAGTCAGTGTCTAAGAGGTCGGTGGGTTTCTTACAGGAAACTGTCAGGAGTCAAATGTCCTATCTTGTGGCTGTAGTTTATGAATTCTGTTTATGTAGCCCCCAAATAAATATCTGAGCATATCTTCCATGTCTCAGTTTGGGGGTGCAGCAGGAATGACCCCGGTGAGTGAACCTCAAAGAGTGGGAGAATAAACAAACCAGAGTATTAAGAGTGGGGCTGGGACTTGGTTGAGCATCCCTCAAAGAGCTTTAAGTCCCTCCAGAGTATGTCCTCAAATGGAGCTGTGAGACCTGCCTGTGTCCCCTCTCACTGCTTCATGATGACATGACATGTCCTACCATGATATATTCATAAGTAGCATGTGTCGATTATTGCACTATCGTGGCACAACGCTAATAATACAGGTGGAACGTGGAGGAAATCAAAGAAAGATGAAGCCTAGAGAAGGATGGGAGTGGAGTTGATCTCAGTGAAATCCTAATACTTTAACAGAAACTTAAAGTTGAGGGCAGTGGCTATTGCTATCTCGAGTGAGAAGGTTCTAGACTCTGTGAACAGGGAGGAGGGGATGTGGCTGGGGTTTGATGATAAGGGGAGTCAGGTGGAGTATGCCAGGCAGAGAGATGGTGACATATTGAACAGACTGACTCTTGGAATGTGGGGATGGAGGTCTTTGGAGAGTTTCCAACGTAGAAATGACTGAGTTGGAATGAACTTGGAAAAGGGCTTTGTTTCTCTCAAAAGTCACACAGAGAAACAACATCGTGTAGCTTCTGTAGTGTGGCTCACAACCGCCTACACCCAGATAAAAATCCAGCCCAACAGAAAATTGCCAGAGGCTACAGAGAAGAATTCACACAAGAATTCAGAGACAGTGATTCTAGCCACGTGGTTTCATGTAAGTAAAATGTTGTAGCTCAAGTTCTGCATTGGGCAAGAACCTAATCCACATCAAGGCCACCTAACTTTAATGGCCAGAAGGAAAACTTAGTGGTCATTTTAAAAAAATTTCATACAGATGTAAACTTTGATCTGAATTCTAATCAAATAATTTAACATGGGCCAACAAGAACAGTCAGTGTTGTCCCATACCTAATTTGAGGGCTTCATCTCAAGTTTAACCCATCAAGGGTGGTTGTGATTGACAGGTGGGAGGAGAAGGCTGCTGAGGTGGGAGCTGCTCAGCCAATGGAGTCTTGATCTCACATGCGCAACTGATGGGCTGGCTGCAGGATGGCCTTACTTCACAATCTGCCTTCCCACACCTTTCAGAAAGTTCCTGATACCTTCATATATAAACAGCATTGCCTCTGCCCTGAAAAATCTGCCCCCACCAAGAAGCACACATCCCCCACCCACTGTACCATGTCACGATTCAGAAAAAGCAAAGCAGTGACATCTCCCCTACCAGATGGAGGGAAATCAGATGGAAGCTTTGTGTTTACACAATTGCAAAGACAAAACAGTCAGGATGCGGAATCCAGATTGTTCGCAAATCTACAAAAGCAACAACCTAATCAGGAACAGATAGAAGCTATACTGCATGTAAGTTGGCATCAATCATGAATACATACATTTTGGCTTGGAGATTGCTATATATGGCATACTGGTGAGCCTGTCTGTAAACTAACAAATATAAATGATACCACAAATTAGAAACATCTCTAAGCTGTGAAAAAGAGGGAGAAGGCACTGTTTTGGCTTCCAGTAAGAAAAACTCAGCAACAAGGCAAAGGATTCTCGGGGGGGGGGGGGGGAAAGGGGAGGGGGGAGGCTGCCGGGCGGTGTATAGCACATAGACAGCACACCAGCTTGTTAGTGCTTCTCATGTTTCAGTGAAAACATTTATCCAAAACCAGAGATACCTCTGCTTAAGGACTCCCCATACTGTGAAATACAAATGCTGCTGCTGACAAAGCTATAAATCACACAATGATTTCTACTGTTTCTTAAAGTAAAATTTACCTGTATAGTAGAGGTCTGCTGCCCAGCAAGGAAGAGCAGAGGCTCAGCTTGACTCTACTTGGGTCTGTTTCTTGGGATGAAATTGGCTCTTTAAATTATTCACTAAAACTAAGCATTTCACCTAAATTTTCAAATATATTGACACATTATTTTTGATATTTTGCTGTGCTGATATTTGATATTTGATACATTGCTGATTATCACATCTAAAACCTCTATATTGTTTCCCTTTTTATTTATTATTGTACCTAACAATAAGATATTAACACAGTGATGACAATGTTCAAAGAATGTTGAGTTTCTTTGATTGTTTCCATTGTTCTTGGATTTTTAATTCATTACTAGCCTTTTGTCTTTACTTTAATCACTCTTTTTTTGAGGATTTATGCACTTACTTTCATTCACAATAATAAACAGAAATTTAAATTCATCTCTAGTGTCAGTAAAGTTTGAAAATTCACCTTAGAAACTGAAAAACAAAACAAAATAGAACAAAAATCCTTTGAAACTCCCCCAGATTCTATACTGCTTCCTAATACTGTGTATGACATAGTGAGTTCATCAGTGTTTCATGTAGCCAGCAGACATGCCTCAAGAACTCTTGGGAGGGGAGCATCTGCTTAATTAGGATCTGAGGATATATATGACATGAATGTCCACTCCAAGAAGGAAAGAAATAAAGAGTTAAACATAGGGTGCTGGACTTTTCTGAAGGAAGTGAAGGAGGAGTGGGAGGTGGGTAGGAAGGTCTGGGAGTAAAGGAAGGGGAATTGCAGTAGGGATGTAATATATGAGAGAAGAATAAATAAAATAAAAAAGGATGATAACAATGAACAACAACAACAAAAACAGAGAGTGGAGAGACGGCTTAACAAATCCTAGCTCTAGGAGACCTGACACCGTCTTCTGGATTCCATGGACATCTGCACACATGTACGCCTATGTGCGCACATCCACACACAAATAAGTAAATACATACACACAGGTCATCTTTTTAAAGTTAAAATGGATAAGGATAAGAGGTTAGCAGCAGCACCAATAACCAAGGGTAGTCTTCTTAGTTACCTACACGGTAGTTAATATTTTCAGCATTTGGAAATTTGACCTTCAGATGACCTCTCAGGGAAGGATGGATGGTGCTGTCACCATCACTGCACCTTACAGACAGCAACCCTGAGGAGTCGGGATGGGGAATGCTAAAACACTTAAACAGGATGCACATCACAGCCAGGCCCACACTGGATGGTCTCGGGTTTCCCCCAACAGGAGTTTCCCACCGTTGACACAGTACTCTACTCCTGAGAGAGCATCTCAGAGCCTTTGATCCAGGAGTTGACATGCTGTCCTCTCCACTTCTTTCCTAGGGTGCTTTTCCCGACACTTGTCAGTGTGTGTCACCAGCTCATTCATCATCCGACAGATGTACTAACTCATCATCTTGCCACTTGTGAGCGAGTCCATCCCCACTCCTCTATCCTGGAGTTGACATTTGATGCCTGCCTGCTGGCCACCGAAGCCAAACTGGTTCTCCTTAGGGGTATCTGCTATCATCTCATTTATCAAATTATATCCTTCCTTTTTGTCTATTAAGTTCCCCTTTTGATATCTTAAGGGTTTTTTTTTTTCCCTTCTTGTCCCCTTGGAGCCACCATTTAGCCCATTTGGTGACAATCACAAGGGCATCACTCCCTTCTCATTTTAACAGCCTTTCACATCCCATTAGTCAAGACAGACCAACAGTGGAATCCCAGATCTTATTTCTGTAGAGTAAGCCATACAGATTTTTGTGATAAAATGACTTAGAACTCGTGTAAAGATGATACTCAAGGTGTATTTCCCCACAGCACATGAATACCCACATTTCTTAAAGTGCCTACTTCCTTTTATATGGTTGTAAACTTAGAAGAAAAACAAGATTTTTTTAAAAAAAAAATCACAAAATAATATTTCCTAAGAAGTGTGTGTGTGTGTGTGTGTGTGTGTGTGTGTGTGTGTGTGTAATACATTATCTTCAATGTACAAAACAGCAACACAGTGTTTGGGTTATTGTATGGTTTTTGTTTTGTTTTGATGATGGGAAAGGACTCTCTTTGCTCTCCTATGGCTCAGGTCATTTAATCGAATGTACTTCAGGGAAATGGTATAACTGTACTACAGAGCAGAGGTCACGTACAGAACCATATGAAGTTTGTGTTTCTGCACTGGAGTGATAGGTCCTACCTAGACTGGCTCATGTTTGCAGGTAGGTAGGTATTTTTATATTGTGTATGTGAATCTGGGTGTGTGCCTCTGTATGTTTGTATATGCATGCATACACACATGCATATGAATGTTCTTGCAGAGTTTTTGTACACATGAAGCTCTCATGCATGCAAGCAACACTGACTGTGCTTACTGTACTAACAGACCCCTGTACTCAACACTGAGGGGTGAGAGATTTTGACAGAGCTGAGAGACTTCCAGAGAGTTGGCTGAACACTATTTCCGGATGTGGTAGAGCTATTTTGGGGAGAGGTTAGCATTTAAGTCAGCAGACTAAGTAAAGGAGATCCAGCTTCTTTTATGGGGAAGGTAGGGCAGGATCTAACTCATTTGGGTCCAGAATAGAATAAAAAGGAAGGGAGAATCTGTCTCCTTGAGTTTGGACATCCATTTTCTCCTGTCCTGGTTCTCTGGCCTCCAGATTCCAGGATTTATACCCTCCCCTTAGGTTTTCATATCTTCAAACTCTGACTTAATGGCACCACTAGATCTTCTGGGACTCCCTACAGATGTCAAACTGTAGAAGCACCTGCCTCCATGATCTTGTAAGCTATAACATTCTCTCTACTGATATAGTAAAATAGATACTCCACTGGTTTCTTTGAAGAACCCTAACCCATACCCATTTTGAAGTTCCTTTCAAAATGTATGTAAAGATACACACATACAAACCAAACAGCAAACACACACCACCTAAATAAGGCCTTTCTATAACAGACTGGAGGCATGTTCCAAAATACTAAGGGCTGCCACTGGTTGATATGTTCATGATAGCAGAAGAAAGCCTTGAGTAATTTTGATGGATCATTTGATGATAAAAGGACATTTCCTCCATGAAACTGCAGTGACTCTCAAGGACAGAAAGGGAAGAGATGGGAATAGCTGCTATCCAAAAGGAAAAGCAACAAGACAGGAAAGGCCTCTCCAGGGCAGAGAGACAGTTCCAATTAAAATCTGTGCTGCGAATAGTAAAAGGCAGGCCAGACACTTCTACCAATTAAAATTAAAGTGCTTTCTGTAACATTGAATGTTAAATTTCCCCAGTTTTTCTAGCTTCATTTTTTTTCTCTCCAGATCTACTATACATCCCCTCAGCTGTGTGGAAACTGGTTTCACTCGACTCCCTGTCTCCTATGGGGATTCATAAGTGAATACATCATCGGTGTCCCTTTGAGCCCTTAAGGAAATAGTATTATAGCTCTTGGCCAGGCCAAGGAAAAGCCACAGTGTCTTTACATCCGTTTTATAAGCTGTGGTTCTGGGTCATCATTTTAGTTTTTTTGAGAGTTCCACACCTTTAAAAATAGTTTAGAGACACTGATGATAAAGAACTCAAGTGCTCCTGAAAATACTAAAAGGAAAGGAAGTGCATGGAAAGAGAGAGAAATGTCACACGTGGAGGATGAGAAGCAGAGACTTGAACAACCAATCAGATGCATTTTCCAGGGAGAACCCAGAGCAAACACTGTGCTCTCACTACAAAATGAAACTGCCTTGGCCTCAGGATTTTCTCAAGTTACTAATGCCAGAAAAGCTGATTGCTAAAGAATTCTGAGCCTAACTAAACTGCTCTTATGTTAAAGTGACATATGGCTGCTTTGTTCAGGCTCAATGGCTTATATGTGTATATATCTACCCAAAGAGATGAATGGAAGCTCATATTTGCAAGAAAGCTACATTCAGTCATGGAGCAACTGATGGGAGAGTGAAACCTGGGCTCAGTAAGCAGTTCTAAGAGACCTGGGGTGGCTCCTGTTGTCAACCTGACAGGACCCAGAATCACTTAGGAGAGACGCCTCTGGACACACCTGGGAGGGATTACCTAGATTAAGGTTAGCCTCCAAGGAAGGCTGTGAGGGATGATCTTGATTAGGTTAGCTGAGTTGGGGAGACCCAGTTTAGCTGTGGGTGGGATCCTGAACTGTATGAAAAGGCGAAGGCCAGCTGAGCACTAACACACATCCCTGTCTGTCTCCTGACTGTGGGCATGATTTGATCAGCTGTCTCAGGCTTATGCTACCTTGATTCCTCCCACCTTGAGAGACAGCACCCTTAAACTGTGAGTTAAAAATAAGTTCATTCTCCCTTAAATTGCTTCGACTGGGGTATTGTATCGCAGCGACGGCAAAGGAGACTCAGACACGATGTTTTCACAATCTGAATCTCTATACAAAATTGAACTAGGAAGGGGTTTACACAGATATCTTTACATTGGTGGCCTTCCAAGTGCACTTTACCTGTGATGCAATGCTTTCTATTCTAATGGTGATGGGGCGGGTCACTAAAGCATTAACTTGTGCTGAAAAAGAAATCACCGAATATGCTTTAAACAACATCTTATTCTCTATGGGGATGATATTTTATCTTTGGTCTTGGTAATGTCATAAATGAAAGACTGAAAATAAATTATAAAATCAGAAGATAGACCAGAAAAAGATATCATTGATCAAGCAGTTAAAAATAAGATGCATTAAAAGATGGGCAAGTCCTCCTCAGAGAAATCATTGCTTTGTAAGAAGCCTAAGTAAATGAAAAAAAAAAATAGTATTCCATGGTAAGGACCACTCAGCATTACAAAGATGTACATGTCTGTCACAGGCCCATGTGTTAGAGGGTATACTCCTCTCTGACCCATGGGGTGACTGAGAGATGATGCTTAGGTCACTGGGACTCACCTGTCAGAGTAGGACCACAGCCTTTCCCCTTTCCCTTTTGTACACCCTTGAGTTGACCCAGTTCACTATGTAATCCTCTCATTATGACACATTGTCTCACCCAAAGTGATGGAGCCAACCAACCAAGGATTGAAAGCTCTGGACCACTAAGTCTCACAACAACCTGTTCTTTCTAGAGGTTGGGTTATCTCACATGCTTTGCTAAGGTGACAGGAGGCTGACTCTCACACTCCCTAAGGAACAGGCACAACATAGATCCAGTAACTTTCAAGAAAGGATTTTTTCATAGCATCTGAAATGCTGCTCCTAAATCCTCCATGAAGAACAAAGGGCCAAGACAGTCCAGGCAATATTGGAGGAGAACATTCTAAAGACTGTCTTTGGCAAGGACACCAAAGATGTAGGAAAGCCTCAGCTTCCACAGTCACTCTGCGCCTAACAGCTTCTGGTACCTATCAGAGAACACTGTGTATGTAAAGTCCTTCAATCAACTTTAGTCAGTTCTCAGTTGCTGAGGCACAGCCCGAACACCAAAACCAAAGTTGAGCCTTGTGCTCATCCCTAATCGGGATTTTTATGTTTCGATGAAACACTTAAGCCTACAGCAATTTGATTCACACACAGAAAAAAATCAGAATACAGGATGATTCGCTATTGCCATGACTTACTGGATAGCAGGAGATTACTCAGGGATCAAAGATAACACACGTGAGTGATAGCCTTCATTACGAGAAGCTGGGCATTAGAAAGAAAATTTGATAAGTAATAGCTTATGTGGTTGACAGTGTTCAAAGCTGCATAAGTAGAAACCACTCCTCAGAACTGCATATTAAATTCACTTTCAATTAATATGGTTCAGCATTTTATTCTGATGATTTGTATGCCTGGTGATACTTCTAAAATTAACTGTGCCATGGACAGACAGATCACATACTTCCCAGCTGTAATAATTCTCCTAATGCTATATCTTTACAACAGTAATTACCTTCTTTCTGAAAGAACACGCGTTTTGAATCTCGTGACACTTCATCTATTACTTTTCCTATATTAGAGCTACCTCAGCGTATTGCATTTTTTTTTCCCCTTAACGACTTTTTTCTATTAGGAGACCACAAAGGCCCCAGGGCAAAGGAAGTGCATTAGGAAGGGGAAGCATTTTAGCAGAGTTGGGGTTTCTAAGGAGCACACCAGACCACTCTTGCCAAGAACAAATTCAACAGCGGATCCTCAATTTCCTGACGATCTTGACACATATTTCAAAAGAAAAGGCTATGGAAGCTCCCCATTAATGTAGCAAACTACATTCCCAACACAGGGGCTGGAGTGGAGACGGCATGGTGGTTAAGAGAACTGGCTCCGCTCTTCCAGGAGGCCTGGGTTTGACTCTCTGCAACAACCTGGTGGTCACAACCATTTATACCTATAACTCCTGGGGCTAGAGTTACATGATGCCCTCTTCTGGCCTCTCTGGGCACTAGGTATGTATGTGATACACAGACATACCCATAAGCAACACACACACACACACACACACACACACACACACACACCACACACACACACAGTGTGTGTGTGGATCTATCTATCTATCTATCTATCTATCTATCTATCTATCTATCTATCTCTCTATCTATCTATCTATAAACTGGGAAAAAGATTGCCTACATAGTAACACACACAACAACATTCCACTGGTCACTGGTTGCACATTCTTCTCTGATGAGTCACCCTAATTCACTCTCCCATCAGCTGGCTCACTAGTTGGCTCAACCAGTTGGACAAAGAGGAATCTATTTGGCCTGGCAGCTGGCTCTTCATTTGCTGACCATGACCATCAGGTGCTCTTTTACTGGGAGGACAAAAACCCTTCATAACCAAAGACCTACTTACTGGAGCACTTCAGAGAAGCTACTGCAAGATGGGAATGAGACTTCTGGGGTTCTTGATATCAGAAGTGTTCAAGCCTAGCCTGAGGGCTATGGCAAAGCTGTGGAAAGGATCCAAGAGCCAGCCAGATGAGCCTTCACTGCTACGCTCTCCCTCAAGAGCTTTGACCCAGACCCTCCACCCTGTGCTTTTCCTGCTTCCTGGATTTTGTTTGTTCTGCTCTGTTGACCCACAGGGAGTATCCTCTGATCCACCTGCCCACATGCCACCTATCAATGCTGATGCTCAACCACATTGTCACCAAAAGGTTCAGTGTGCACCCATCTTCCCTATGTCAACCCCAGAGGAATAGGATGGACCACATACCCTCAGAAAGCATATGAGACCAACTACCCATGTTGTGGTAGTTACTGCCCCAGGGCTATAGCCAATTATGAATGTGGAAGGCCACCTTCACATCTAATGGGATTCTAGTCTTGAAAAAAATGTGGTGGGCTCTGTACAAAAGCCTCCCTTTTCCTTATACTATATGTATATAATTCACCCTTGATTAAATAAGTTCCAATGTACTACAGTTTCTTCACACTCTACTTACACAACCAGCCCTTCACAGCTGAAGGTTCTGCATTAGCAGATTCAACAAACTACAGATTAAAAATACTTGGGTAGGAAAATTGTTTCTATATAAACACAAGCCTTTTTCCTTGTTATTATTCTCCAAGAAATACATTATAACTATTTACATTGTATTTTTTATTATACATTTTCTAGAAATGATTTACAGTTTATCAGAGAATAATTTGTACGTAAACATTATTCCACTTTATTATAAAGGACCTAAGCATCCACTTATTTTGAAATCAACAGGGAGTCCTGGAATCAATCTTCCACAGATATGAGGGATGACTGTAATACTATTTTAATATTTCATAGCTTGCTGTGGGTTGGATAAGTGCCCTCAAAGGCCATGTGTTGAAAGCTTGGTCCCCTAGTCTGTAGTGCTTCCAGGAGGAGGAGGTGGACCTTTGAGCAAGTAGGGCCTAGTGGGAAAAAAGTTAAATCACTGGAGTTATGCCCTTGAAAGGACCCAGTCCCTGTGTTTGCTTGCTCTCTCTGTCTCTCTGTCTCTGTCTGTCTCTGTCTGTCTCTGTCTCTCTCTGTCTCTCTGTCTCTCTGTCTCTGTCTCTGTCTCTCTCTCTGTCTCTCTCTCTCTCTGACTTTCTCTCTGTGCTTCTCAGCTATACAAAGTTCTAGAGCTTGCTCTACCACAAGCTTTATTAGGGTCGTTCTGCCTGCCACAGGTCCAAAGGCAATAGAGCCAAACCATCACAGACAGAAACCTCTAAAATTCCAAGCCAAAACATACATTTCCTCCTTTAAAGTCCTCTAAGGTATTTTGTTACAGTAGTGGGAAGCTTACTTATACATTCCCAGCTCACATCACTTCCTTATCTAGAACTCAAACTTCTTTATTTATATGAGTACACTGTCGCTGTCTTCAGACACACCAGAAGAGGGCATCAGATCCCATTATAGATGGTTGTGAGCCACCATGTGGTTGCTGGGAATTGAACTCAGGACCTCTGGAAGAGCAGTCAATCCTCTTAACCATTGAGCCATCTCTCCAGCTCAAACTCAAACTTCTTGAAGGCATGAATCATTTCTCATGCTTCTGATTTCCAACAGCTCAGGGCTTTTGCATCAAGTATTTCATTGTTTATGGAATGCTGTGGCTTAGGAGACCCTGTCCTATTACCTGGTATTTTTTGAGAACTACTGTGAGGTAGTTCTTTCACTATACAGACAGAACAGTCAGTATGAAAAATTGTATCCCATAGTCACCCTCTTCAAGATCAGTGGCAAAGCACACCAAGGCACATGCAGCCTACACTGTAGCAGCTGGGAAACTCTTCTCTGTCCGAAACTTGTGTAAACTTTATTGATGCTCACTGTAGGGTCCTAGATAGCTGATGATAAACATCTTGGGGTCCAGATACATAACTCAGACTACATTAACCAATGGGCACAAATTACATTAAAGCAGTCATCAATATAAACAATAATACTCAGTGTAGAGGGTGGGTCTGACACTTTGATCAGGAATCTGTGTTTACTGACACTGAAGACCTTGCCCCCAACTGGTTTTTGATCTATCAATAAAGATGCCATCAGCCAATGGCTGAACATTGGGTGGGACACAGAGAGTTGTGCAGTAGGATGCTGAGAGAGTCAGAGAATCGGGAGGACTGGAGAGAGAAGAAAGGGATGCAGTAGCAACAGGAGTGCTGTGTGTGTGTGTGTGTGTGTGTGTGTGTGTGTGTGTGTGTGTGTGTAGTGCCTAGTCATTAAGTTAGTCAAGGCATTTAAAAATTAACTGGGGTATGTGTGTGTTTTCTATTCACAGATTCGAGATAGCTCCTGGGTGGGTATGCACATGCCAAGAACACAAAACAGAGTAGACCAAACTACCTGCTACAACTCGGGATATGAGGCCTCATTCCAGGGCTCCTGAGCGCCCAGAGGGCCGATCTCTTCAGCACTGTCTCTTAAGTTTTGGTGGGAATGGGGTAACATTCTCATACAGGGCCATGGAAATAATCAGTTCTTTCTGAGGACATTCTCGACAGCACTTCGAAGCAACAGTCAAGAAAAGCCTATTACGACTGTTTCCATGTGAGTTTTAAGATTATGCATTTAACTCATTGTGATGTTGAATGCATAATTACCTTATCAAGAATCTTTGTCAACCTTGTATATAATCTTCTCATCATCTCTTGCCAAAAGTTAAGTATTAGTACATTTCTCACTAAAAACATGCCTTGTGGATCAAAATAAAACAGCTTATATTTCTCACTAAAGTCATTTAAGGAACTCTAGATCACTGTCGGCTTCCCTAAAATGGGATGTTTACCCATGGCAACTTTTACTTTCATGCAGTGTCTTAGTGTTTTGTTTTGTTTTGTTTTGTTTTGTTTTGTTTCTCCTGTCATTACTATGATGAGCTATCTGGACCAAAGAAACTTAAAGAAGAAGAATCTTTAATCAGAAGAGGAATATAACGGATGTATGCATACTAGTGCTCAGCTCAATTTCCTCATTTCCACACAGTCCAAGGAAAGCTGCCTAAGGAATGGTGCTACCCACAGTGGATAGATCTTCCCAGCTCAATTAGCACAGGCAAGATAATCCCACAAAGACCTGCCTGAGGGACCATCTCTTAGGAGATTCTAACTTCCGTGAAGCCATCAATCAATACTCATCATCACGCATGGTCTGGAATGGTCTGCTTAAATCTGTTTTCTAGCTAGACACTCTTCCCTTGTTAGCATGTCTTACTGCTACCAATTTGAAGGGAACAGGGACTGAAACAATGTCTCAGTGGCCAAAATCACTTGCTATGCAAGCATGAAGACTTGAATTCAAATCCCTAGCACCTACATAAAAACCCTTGACAAGTATGCATGCACCTGTAGCCCTGGCATGGCAAAGAATGGAGACAAGAAGATTGCTAGGACTAGCTGGCTGTCAGTCTAGCTCCATATTCAATAAGAAACCCTATCTCATGGGAAGAAGGTTACAGTAAGTGATGGAGCTTTATGTTCTCCCATGCCTCTGAACATACATGTGTATTTATCACACACACCACATACATGAACTACACACAAACAAGAAGTGACATACATGTATTTATCACACACACACCACATACATGAAATACACACAAACAGGAAGTGACACACACGTGTATGCATCATACACTACATACATGAAATATACACAAACAGGAAGTAACACATACATGTATGCATCACACACACTACATACATGAAATACACACAAACAGGAAGTACTCGGATCTGCTTTCATAAACAACATGACCATTTTAGGTACTTAAATAGCTTTTCTTGAAAAGTAAAATTCCTCATAGCTTCAAAGACCTGTATGAGTAAGTATATGTACACCTTATTTCTTTCTCTTCAACAATTAACCCATGAAGATTCATCTTGAATGTGACCAAGCAAAATATACTCTCCTAAGAAGAGGTCCTGCTCTTTCCTGACTGGAAGAAACTCCCAAAGTGGATTCATAATGAATTTCCTGAATAATGACTTCAAACAGATTTACATTAAATATATTAACCTTTAACTCACCTATACTTTAATAGCATATTAAAGTTATATTTGAGATCAATTCATGGCTTAGAAAGAAAGCCCCACAGGCTTTCTAGAACTCAAATTAAAGGTTAAAGTGATTCATAATTTTTTCCCCCACAGAATCTGGTCAGACATATGACTTTGTAGTATGACTAGGGATGAATTTCTGATAGGCACAGCAGGAATCATTCCTGTTGGTACAGAAATTCAAAGGCACTTTTGGAAAGAAGATAATGTATGCAGCCCAGGGTTTTAAGCCTTTTACATTAAAAAAGATCAGCATAGCAATGGAGAGAGAGAGAAATATAAAAACACTAATTCTGGATGAAGTCCATAGGTCACACACCTCCCACTCCTTGGCCTTTGTGTGTTTTGTTAAATACTGCAGTTGCGGAAAACAAAAGCAACAGAATCCAGCTGAATGGAGGGACAGGCAAAGCCATTTCTCTCTATCTGTGGGTTTCTAATAAACTCTAGACCGTGACAAGAACTAGTCACTTGTGGTTGTTCACAAACATGTAAGGTTGTTTTTCCCAGTCCAGTGATCTGCTTCCGTTCCAGGATGACACAAGCAAGCTCTAGTGACTTAAAAGGATCTAGTCAGTATGTAGGACAGTACTCAGATAGCTGATGTCTCTTCGTGCCACACAGGTAGGCTTATCGGGGACAGAATGTAACCTTGAGCCTAAGAATTATCTCAACACCTGCCCAAATTAATGTAAAACTCAGCAAATTATGTCCATGGCAACCAACAGCTGCCTAATTTGACTTAAGTCCCACTCAGCCACAGGAAAGTCATGCCTAGTACTGAAAACCTAGCCAGCTTCCCAGGGCTAGTGAGCTCATGCACCTTAGGAAAGAATCTATTACTGACACTTTGCCAGACTGATATAATTCCTTACGATATTCTAAAACCTATGCTCATGCCCACAGATAAGTATAGCTGCTATCTTTCATCAAAGAAGCCTGTTGTTATAACAAATGGAAACTAGACAGCCACAACGGAACATGACGCAAGAGGTTAACAGATCACAGAAAGCTCAGGCCCAACAGACGCATCCGCATCACGGCTCTAGCATCTACAGTTTTGCGAATATCATGGGAGAAGGGGCAGAAAGACTATAAAAGCCAGAATTCCAGAAGCCTGCTGTGAAACAGCTTCTACTAGAAATGGCTGCATAAACAAGATCTGAACAATGGCAGTATCGATGGACATGTTAATGTGAAAGGGGAACAATTTCTTAGGATCCAGCCCCTAGAAAAGAAGTACAGGCAATTAATGACTTCTGGGAAAATGAGAATCAGCTTATCCCAAGGATGAGCACCCTTGTAAGTTGTCTAATGTAAAGTGGTCAGCCTTGAAATCACACACACAGCCGGATGTGACAATAATAATCAAAGAAAAAGAGGCTATCAGCTTGAGTGGGAGAAATGGGAGGGGCTGAGAGAAGGTTGCTGGGAGGGGCTGGAGGGAAGCAAAAGAGTGGGAAACCTGTTTCAATTAAAAGAATCTTTTTTAAAAAGAGAGAGAAAAGAAAGATAGGCAGAAAAATGAAAACCTTCCCTCTGTGCGATAGCTCCTAATCAAAACAGAAGCTGAAAGAATCCTTGGCCTCACATGTATTTTTCAAGTTGCAGTCTGAGTTACGCCTTAGTGAGCTAATGAATGGGGACTTTTGGTTACATAGGGAACTCTGATTGTAAACCAGTTTGCCCTGGCTGGAACCACACCTACATCTACCTGCTGCATCCCTGTCCTATGTCTCAGTTTCTCCCTGGGTGGGACAACAGGGGTGCCTCACTGGGTCTCAGCAGAACTAAATGGAAGCAGTCTGTGAACAGTTCTCAGGCCACACCCTGAGGCATGCCCACCTTGTTACAGCAGTCACACTGAAGTGATGGCATTGTGTGGCTGGGGCTTCTGTCCATTCAACTCTTGTGCAGTCCAGCTGTCTCCAGAGCCTGACCCTACCCAGAGACAGCTGATGTAGGAGCTACAGACTGATCCTGCATTTTCCTTATTATTAGTCATTTTGAATAAACTGGGCACATCCTAGTTTTAGGGTATATCTTTGCAATGCTTATAATTTAAAGCATTTTCACAGATTTTATTCTTATAATTAAGGTCCACAGCAAAATTGAGCAGGGGGACCCGAAACTTC
Organism: Montemys delectorum; assembly: GCA_019843815.1. NCBI lineage: Eukaryota > Metazoa > Chordata > Mammalia > Rodentia > Muridae > Montemys > Montemys delectorum. Next base: position 19,889 of record JADRCD010213118.1, read on the forward strand.
CCCTCTACTACCTTTCATCATATGCACAGTCTCCTGGCTACCAACATTGCCCACCAGGAAGGCATGTCAGTTATAATCAGGAGCCCCACTGACTCATCATTAAGACTCCAAGTCTAGGGCTTATGTTGGGACCCACTCTTGGTGTTAAGCATTCTGTGGTTGAGATACATGTGTAATGGTGTATACTCACATCTACAGTAGCAGTAAAAGTATTTCACTGCTCTAAAAACAGTTTTGCCTAGTTATCCCTTTTCTGTAACTCCTGATAATTGACCTTCTCTGCTTCCTTGTAACTTCCGATCTTTTGACCTTCTCCACAAATTGACTTTTATCAAAGGCGTGCAGCCTTTCCTGGATGGCTCCTTTCCTTTGGTTATAAGCATTTCAGGTTTTTCCTTGTCTTCTCCTGACTTGATAGGTCATTTCTTTTAGCACCGAATACTTCCTCTCTATATGCACCTGCTAATTTATCCATCCTACTGAAAGACAGAAGAGACTGAACTTTTAACCTACCATCTGAGACTCTTATTTTTAAACATCATAAGAACACCAGAGAAATTTCAGTGTTTCTGAAAGCCACTATGATGTGTCTTCCCCATATGGAAGACCATAGAAAAAAAAAGTGTATAAATGGTGCTTCTAACATGTTCACGATATGGACACTTGACTTTATGGTCTTCCACACTACTGTCACTTCAGTTAACTGTTTCTACCTAAGACACAGGAGCCAGAATCCTTGCATCTGCCAGCAGCCCCCCCCCCAGCCTGAAGGCCTGCAGTAAATTCCAGCATTCATTCTAAAATTCTGAATGAATATCATTGGTGCTTCTTAGGAACCTTGTAGCTTAAGAGTCTTTGAGGAATTCTTCAATGACTTCTGGGCTTCCTTGGGCTGGTTTGGTTAATAATGATTAATGCAATTAAACAGAATGAGTTATTTAAACTGGAGTATTTTTATTGAATTTATTAAGGTCTAATTTACAGAAAAGAAAATTTCATTGTTTTAATTGAGCAGTTGGTGAATCTTAACAAATGCAGATAGCCATGTAAAATCCACTAGAATGAATGCATAGACAGAATATTACAGAGAACTCACACGTTCCCCCACGCCTCTTTGCTGTCAGTCTCTTCCCAGCACTAAAGCCCTAGGCAAGTAGCATCTACTGTCCATCACCAAAACCCTGACAACATGGTCTTTCATGCTTGGTTTCCTTTCCCTCTCTCTTTTCTCCTTTATTTTCTTTCTATCTTTCTTTGAAAATGACCCACTATACAAACCAGGCTGACCTTGATATTGTAATCAAGATGTAGGATTAGAAGCATATGCCAGCAGAACAGGTCTGGCTTCTTTAGCCTGTTTCTTTTGAGATTCATCCATGTTGCATATAGCAGTGTTCTAGCAGAACCTAGAGAAACCTAGTACTGACATGGAAGCCTCATTCTTACTGGCTAGCCTCCTAGTTCTAAAGGTGCTATTCATACTACCAAAGGGGAAAAGTCATCAATCTAATATAGAGCAGGCGTGACCCCTATATGTACTAAAGTGACAACTGACCTGGAAAGACATGCCAACTGGTGCAAGAGAGGCTGGAACGTCATGGAGCAATCAAAAACATTCTGATTGGATTTAAGGTCTCCTTCACAAGGTTAATCCCATACCTGTTACTGTCACTGGACCTAGAACCTATAGCTGGATAGGTCACTGGTTCTAATAGAGAATCTACTACTATTGTTCTGCTAAATGGACATAGGATTAAAATGATCCCTACAGACCTGGATAATGCCTGTAGATGAAGATATTTTCCAGCCTTTATCATAGAAGTTTCTATTTGCAATAGATGATGATAAACACAGAGACTCACAACTGGTCAAGGTACAGAGAGCTGGATAGGTAACTGGATCTAGTATATATATGTGTATGTATGAGTATATATACATATATTTTTGTGTATATATACATGTATATGTACATACATACACACATACACACATACACACACACACACATATATATATATATATATATATATATATATGTAAATTTTTCTCTCCTCTAAAGGCTAAAAGAATACAAGAGCCAGAAGTGGTGGGTGACTACAGGGAAGCAATGTTTTGCTGCACATATCAACTCACAGCAGATGTGACAGCATGTGCAACCTGTGTAAGCTCAAGCCAAAGTCCCAGCACTAAAGAGGGGAGTTGGGCGTGAAGCCCCACCCTAGCCAATAAGCTGTTGAACATTCTTAGATGCTCGGAATAGGATGGTCAGCGTTCTGTAAAGTATAGACCCTGATGAATTAATCACACTTGAATGGAAGGTCATTTATCCAAACTATTTGAGCAATACAAAAAAACCTTGATGGGGACCATAGACACAACATTGTGTGGGAGGGGACAGAGGATGAGTCTGGAAAGAATTGAGGAGGGAAGGTGAATATAACAAAAATATATTGTAAGAGAACTATTTTTAAAACAAAAAAATACAATGTACCAAAAAGTGCTACATGTGCTCCATTCAAATACTCCAAGAGGATAAAGAGCTGTGTTCAACATGCTCCCAATGACACCCTAGAGCAGCAGGACAACCTAGAACAGTGGGACTTGCTTGGGGAGAGCAAGAGAGCAGAACTCTATGCAGTAAGAGAATGGTCTTTCCAGATGTGCCATCCATTGGCGAACCTGACATAAGTCTCTTCTCACCTTACTAACTGATAACTCTGAAAGGGTTACATCAGGACAAATGGCAAAGTGACAACCTGAAAGCCCCAGCATACTTCTGGGCACACAGTATGCAACTTGGATACATAGAGTTGTGTATATGCCCTGGATGGACTTGAGACTGCTCTGAACTATAGCCTCTAAGTCTTGGATTCATATAAGCAAAAACTAAACACTAAAGCAGATTGTCAACTGACTGATATTATGTCCAAAGCATGTCCCAGCAGACACACCCAGCCCCTCAGCAAAGACTTAGGCATTGGCTGCACAGTTTTAGGGGGATTATTGCCAAACCATGATTAGCTAACTACCAGCTTTACTAAACAGACACTTCAGTATGACAAGGAATCCTACTCTGCAGAATTAGTTAAGAAGTCACTAAACAAGTGACAGAAGCTACAGTAAATAGTATCAACAATAAAACATGGAGAGGGGTAAATTTAATTGCCATAGGTAACATGTTGCATTCTTGAAAATGTCTGGTTTGCAACAGGAAGTTATAAGATATGTAAAGATATCACACACATGTCATAGTGGGAAAAGCAGGCAGTGTAAACAGTCCCAGAGAAAGGCCAGATGGTGGGCTTAACGACTCAGCTTAGCACTTTTAAATACACTGAAAAGACCTAGAGGAAATCTTTTTTTTTTTTTAATCTTGTTTTAAAGACTAAAGGAAAAAAAAGCCAGACAATGATGCCTTACTAAGTAGAAAAAAAAAATACAAAAAACAAAAAGGCAGAGATTAGAAGAAAGTATCAACCACAGACTACAGAGCTGAGGAAAAACAGAACTACAGACAAAAATGTCTTCTGAGAAGTTAAACGGCAGGACTGGGTGGACCTGAAAGGCAGGCCAATTGACATCATCCCCTCTGTACAGAAAAGGAAGCAAAGAACAAAGAAACACAACAGACCTCAAGCGAGTCATTCTTAGTCTGTGGGTTGTGACCCCTTTGATAAACTTCTATCCCCTAAAATATCTATAATATGATTCATAACAGTAGCAAAATTATAGTTAGGAAGTAGCAATGGAGACAGTTTTATGGTTGGGGTCACCACAACATGAGGAACTGTACTAAAGGGTCCCAGCAATTAGGAGGTGTGAAAACTCCAGCCTAAGGCAGTACACAGGCCACCTCCGAGGAGGCTAAAACACACGGGTCAAGAGTATAGGGAGGGAAGGGGAGGAGAAGAAACAAAGGTTAGAAAAACAGTTTTAGAAGTTATGGCCCCAAACTTCTCAAATTTGATAAAAGACATGTATCTCAAGTAGGTCAAACTCAAAAGGGCTGATGCCTGGACACATCTTAGGTCAACTGTCAAAAGCTGAAGTCAAAGAGAAATCAAAGCAACAAGCAAGAACAAGTGTCACTCACAAAGGAGCCCCAAAAGATCAATAGCAGGTCTCTCACAAATCACACATGATAAAGGGCAGCCAGGGCATATTCAAGGCCGTAAAATACAAGAGAGAGAAAAACCTATGAATCAAGAATTCTATATATAGCAGAAGTATCCTTTTAAAATGAAGGAAAATTTTTGAACCATTCCAAGATAAAAACTAAGAGAATTTGTTATGAGACATATCCTATAAGAAATAAAAAGAAAAGGATAGTATTCCACAGAAATATAAGTCTTCTTCTCCAATCTGATTGAAAAAGACAACAGAGTAAATCAAGAATGGCAAGGTTGGAGTGAGAGGCACACAACATACAAAGATTTAATTTGTATGGAAACAGAATAAAGAAGGCTGGCTGAAGTCACAGAAGGCCAGCTTTTGTATAATATTAACATTAAGTTAGCATTCATCAGGAACAGCTTACTATATGTTATGACATTCATTTTGTTACCAAAGATAATAACTAGGAAATTAATACAAAATAAGAGAATTAAAAGAGTATGCTAGAAAATGTCTTTTTAACACAAAAGAAGGCAACAAATGAGAAACAGACAAACAGTTTAACAGACAAGGCACTTAGAAAGCACAGAGTTTGAGTCAGGTTCGTTCCTTATCAGAACTTAGTTTAAGTGGAAAAATACATTCAATTATGGCGTACACATTGGCAACATATATTTCTAAAACACAACCCAAGTATATGATGTCTGTAAGAGACTCACTTTATATTCATTGACACAGAGAAGAACAGCAGAAATGGAACATGATTTACTGTAACTTTGCAAAAGTTACATGAGTCTAGATAAAATGGTCTCCTACACCTAAAAGATACCCAAACCTTACCCACAAACAGTATCCTGAACAACTTAATGGACAGCCCTACACTGAAATAAAAATGTGCAGCTTTCCTAAGTTTGTAAAATCCTGAGGAACAAGTGAACCCTTGGAAAGGTGTTGGGCTCTCACTCTTGCTACACACGGGAAGGATCCAGTGAGTTTACAAACTAGTAATAAACAAGTCCTATAATAGAAGTTCAGATAGCAGTATACAGCAGCATTGGCTAATACACCCAGGTGTTCTAATGTACAGGCAGGAAGCAGAGACACTGAAGGTGGGATTACAGGCCCAGAAGCATATTCCCTGGGTTTATATCTGAGCCCCTTCTAGCTGCAGAACTATATATATGACTAGATCTAGCTATACTGATACCATCGAGAAGGGAGGGCCCATGAAATGATCGATGAATGTTAACAGTTTTTTTTTTTTTTTTTTTTTTTTTTTTTTTTATCATCACAACCATCATCCACTCATGGTGAGCACAGTTCCAAGTCACTCTGGACCTTCAAAGGGGATCATGATGGTTGGGACCAAAAGAGAAGGCACTTTGCCTGACAGATAAGCTCAGCTTTGGCATCATAAGGTTCCATTATCCCTAAGAAGACCTAAGGCAGATGATGTAGTCATGGTTGGTCTTGACATTCACAGAGCCCCAAGACTGACTCCTCAGCCTGGGTCCGGCTGATTGCAATGTAGTTTAATGGGAGAGACTATGAGTTCAACCTTCCCATCCACCGAACAATCCCAAGGAAGTCACCCACCTACTGTGTGCATTGATCACTCATACATTAGCCCTTCTTTGGGAAGTAGAAAAGGGACAGCGAGATTGCTGTCACTGAGAGAATAGGTTTGAGAAGGGAAGGCCTGGGAAGGGTAGGCTACAGACTGACCTGTGGCCTGTGGGTGTGAGTTTCCTAAAATGGGAATGATGCTATGAGAAAGCCAGCCCAGACCAACAGAAAGTTCTTAGCAAGTTGCACAGCTGCCTGTCAAAATGAAAAATTCAGCACTAGGGTTAACCAGTAGAATGGACGTAGCTGAAGCCCAAATAAGCTGTCAGAGAAATAAAAGAGAGGAAACATTCCTAGAATGAATGAGAAAGACTAGAAAATGTTAAAGATCCTAGAAGGTCAGATTAGCAGGTGAAATGTCACTTGGAATTCAAGAAACAAAGAAAGACAAAGAAAAGATAATGTTTTAAAATTGCAGCAAAATGGTTTTTTTTCCTTTTCCTTTTTCTTTTTTGTTTTTTTAAAAAAAGATTTGTTTATTATATGTGAGTACACTGTAGCTGTCTTCTGACACTCCAGAAGAGGGCATCAGATCTCATTACAGATGGCTATGAATCACTATGTGGTTGCTGGGATTTGAACTCAGATCCTTTGGAAGAGCAGTCAGTGCTCTTAACCACTGAGCCATCTCTCCAGCCCTGCAAAAATGTGTTTTTAATTGTCTAATAAACAAATAATCAGAATAAGTCTAAGTCTCTGCCGAGTGTGACACCAGATCTGAGGTCAACATATTAATAGCTTTTTAGGGAATCATAACAGATAATGTCTCTCAATATTATAGTTATCATTTGTCCAGAAATTCATTGATAAAATCAATCCACTCACAGTGAAAATAAAGGCACAGTCATTAGGGAACTTTATATATTTATTCTAAATTTTATTAAAGAGAAAAATCCACAGACATAGCCAAGAAGATTACTCACAAAACAAAACCATGCCTTGTTAGAAATGGTGTCTTATTAACACGATGACACTGTTTCAGGGAAGACTAACAGATTCATTCAGCAGCAAAGGTATCAATAAAGAAACTCACATCCAGCTGTGGGAGGGGGAGACTCTTCACCCAGAGGAGGAAACCCTAACATTCAAAAACTGCTGGGACAGTGACTACAGAGATAGCTTGGGGTATATAAAATTTTGCCTCATAAATGGGGAAGGGACAACACAGATTTTACAAGATTAAAAGAGTAATAATTAAAAAAAAATAAAAAACTAACAAGGCTGGAGAGGCGGCTCAGCAAGGGAAGGCACATGCTGCCAAGCCTGAGGCCCTCAGTTTGATCTACAGGGCCCACATGGTGGGGGAGAGGACTGACTCCTGCAGGTGCTTCTGACCTCCTCAAGCATGACCTGACACATGCACATGTACCGGTGCATGCACAGGCACATACATACATACAGATAGATAGATGGATAGATGGATGGACGGATGGATAGACAGATGATAGATAGAGATAGATAAGGACAAAAGATGTATCATTAAAAATTAAAAGACAACAGCATTACACAATATTACTCATTTAAAACTAAAAGGCATCCATTTATTAAGAAGTCCCACAAACAATGAAACAGTCTCATGAAAATAAGAAGCAGCAATCAATTTGGCTAGAGGATCTAGCCAAAAAGCCAAATTCCCATCACAAAAGGCAACTCCTAAATCTCTACCGTATCATATCACTACAGGCCAGGATTCTTTAAAATAGGTTCACGATCATTTGCAATACATGAGATAATCTATCATTTGTTAAGTATAAAAATAGTGCAATACTGTGGAGAGGAAGATGAAGGATTTGTTATATTTTTAAAATTTAATATTTTTCATGTAATGGCCTCTTAATATTATTATTGCAAAGAAGATAGGGAGGCAGGATCCAACTCATTGCTAGTTTACATATGTTCCTTTAATTATGTGTCTGTGATTACACATGAGATTGTTGTCATTAGTATCACGAATGTCACAGGGTGCTTCTCTGAGTCTTTTGACAAGTCCCCTAATTAGATCTGTGTGGTCTGGGTACTAACTTGGGATTGGTTTACTGCAAAGAGAACAAGTCCCTCAATCACAGGAGAGTCTTCATATGACAAATGACACCAAGTAGGAAAAAAGCTTGTCAACTGACCTCACTGGCGGTCAGCATCTGAAAAGGCTCTCACATAGTACCATACATACCTCACAGCCCACAGAACACGTGCATGCATGCACGCACACGTGCACATGCGCACACACACACACACACAAACACACACACATGGACGCACACACAAACATACACACAATCACACACACACACACACACATGCACACGCGTGTACACACGTACCCACACCCCCGCGCGCACACACAGTATTTTCCTTCTGATCTCTCTCAAATCATACAAAGTCTCCTTCCCCGAGTGCTGCTGGTCAGACGCCTGCTGTCCCTCCCTCTCCTCCCTCACAGAGCCTTCTTCCTCCAGTGTGTCACCAGCTTTGTGTTAGATGTCTTGACTCTGCGGCTCAAACCACAGTTCATGGAGACACTCAGAACCATGCAAAGGGACAGACACCGCCCAGCTAGTAAACAGCTCATGTGTGAGAGTCTCTGGGGGCACCCATCCCTATCATCAGCAGGGTCTCCTACAAGCATCTTACACTGCTTCTTTCTATCCACCATGAGGGCCACTTCCCTTCACAGAAGTCAACTCACTGTGGTGGTCGCCGCAAAGGATAAGAGAGGCCAGTGATCTCCCTGGGAATGAGAAGGCCAACTGAACAAATACTGAAGTAGTAAAAGTGAGACCCTGGGGATGAGTAGGAAAGACAAAGATTGAGAGGAAAGGGATGTGACGATGGCTCCTCAGAATATGGGCTGGGTGTGGCAGTGCGAGAGACCATGTGCAAGTCAAAGGACGTGCCGTCAAAGGAGAGCCAGCAGGCAGAGGGAATGTCTATGAGGCCCGTAGTAGGTTGAGTGGGAAAAGGGAGGACTTTGGAGTCAAGGACTTGGGTTCAAGTATAAGGTAGTTTTGTTAAAGCCTGGAAGTTGCCTCTTCGCTTCCAAAATACAAAACTGACTCTTGCCTATATATCAGAAGTGTGTACATCACACTTGACCAATAGCCACCACCATTACCCATAGTATCTCACTGGAATTTCTACACATAGATCATTTGAGGCCATTCACCTAAGAATCCTGGGCGACAGCTACTTTCATGTGTCAATATGGCAAGCACGTAATTCCCAGCCAGATACGTGGTGGGACGCTACTTTGGATGCTGCTATGATGTTTTTTTTGAAGATGAAATGAACATTTAAGTCAATAATCTTTGAACAAAGCAGATGCCTTGCTTGATGTGGTAGGGCCTCAGCTAATCAGATGAAGGCCCTATAAAAAGAAAGGGTGACTTTTTCTAGAGAAAAGGGACTGGGCCTCCAGACTCAAGGGACACTCGTTCTCTCCTGAGGCTCTAGCCTGTAGGCTGAGGCTGTAGATTTTCACCTTGTTAACAATTCCACGAGATTCTATAAAGTAAATACCCTAATAGACGAGCAGGCAGATATTAGCTAGCTACATCCTGTTTGCTGTGTTTTCTGGGGATCCCTGGCTGACACACAGATATGTAGGTACATAGAGTTTGGTCTTTGTACCCACAGACTATGCACAGACAAGAGGACATTCCTATGGGAGAGACAACTAACTACCCATCAAAACTTCCCTCCCTCCACAACGTGCAGCTACCTCTGAGAAATGTCTGTCCAGACAGGCAGCTCCTGCAAGCCTCCTCTGGAGCACGAATAACCTGGTGACAAGTTCTTACTAGGAGATGTACACATGACGTCCATCACTGTTAGGCCAAGGAGATCCATCCCCCAGCTCTTATTCCAGAGACTCCACAGGCATAGGGAATGGGAGAGGGACGGCAAATGTTAAGACCCATGATCTCTGAAACCTTCTGAGAAAAAAAGGTGTCTGCTGAGGGCAGTGTCTGCACTGGAGAGCCAAGGGGAGTAAATCTGTACAGCATTGAGCCACTAAAAATCTGAGGTTTGACACAGTGGCTAGCATTTCCCTAGTGAAGCCCTTCATCCTCCAGCTGGGGCCTGGGAGGAGATCAATCAAGGCAAGGTGAATTCAAGCACTGTCCAGAGAGCAGTTGGTCCAACACCAATCACCCGGCAGGACTTGGGAACAAGCACTTGGAACATTGCCTCGGCAGGTCCAGCTGCTGCCGTTCCCTCTTTGCATGAGGTTCCAAAAACTCTTCCTCCGGCTTTCCCGGGATATATCTGAGCCACATCCATACAGCATTTCTCAGGCACCTGAATCCTGGCCACCGTGGGAGGATCTCCATCCTGGGGCTAAGACAGGAAGTGGAGTAAGAGGGTGGCAGGCTGTCTCTTTCTACATCCATCCAAAGGAACACAGTTTCCTTTTGTTAGGCATCATAGATCTTAATTTGCCTGTCCTGTTGGGGTATTGAGGAGGAAAGGAACAGACTGTCCCCGTGTTGCTGAGGACAGCTCAGAAGTTATGGCTGGTCCCCAGCCAATATGTGTGCTGCCAACCCATTCTGCACAGAGCCAGCTTCTTGATCCACATGCTGGAGTTGCCATAAGGTCATCCATCCAAGAGAGGGAAGATCTGGGGGCTGGGATATGGAGGACATAGAAGAAACAAGAAAGACCAGATGTTGTTGTTGTTGTTGTTGTTTGTTATTGTTGTTTGTTGTTGTTGTTGTTGTTGAATCTGGGTAGACGGCACACCAGGATTCACTATGCCAGCCCCCCCTCCACTTTTCTGCACATTTGAATTTTTCTAGATTAAAAAAAAAATCTAAGGCAATCTGTCCTGTAAACCGAACTATACCAGAGGAGGCTCAATGGAATCCAAGCCACTATCTCCCCTGACACCGTTTCAGGATCTCAGTCACATTCCTGAAGGAAGTATCTTCCACAAACACATTTGTTCTCCCCCTCTTTCCATTAACATTTAAAACGTATCAGTATCTCCAAGTCCTATCACTTAAAACAAGATTTTAAATAATTGATTAATACAAAAGGAGAACACAACCACACTGCCTTGTTCAGTGCCCATCAAAGTTCTTCTGGTCCTGACGCAGACATATCAATATATTAATGCACACACAGAGAAGACCGAGCTACAGATCAATACACACAGAGACGCATGGGGTACTTCTCAGAGGGAAAATTCATCATCCTTCCCCACCCCTGGTGTGGTCCATGCTTCCATACCCTGCCCAGTAATTATTTTCCTCAAGAAAGAATCTTTACCCATGCAGTTTATAAAGTGCATGCGCACACACACACACACACACACACACACACACACACACACACAGCTCCAATCAGTACTGCTAGGTATCCTCTACCCTTAGTTCTCCAACAATGTCTTCATGATATTCTCTCTCTAATTCTGGGGAGGCCCTTGGCTTCTAACTCTCTGACCTCTGGGCCTCTGAGTCTAATTCTTTCAAAGGTCCATAGAGCCGTACACTTGGCTTCTATCTCCAACCCCCCCGCCCCCGCCACACACACACACACACACTCACACATGCCAAACCTAACACTTCTTGAACTCTGGTAGAATGTGTGTTGTTCTATGCTTCTATATAAGTATTTGCACACACACAGATGGATCTTAGTGTCTGAAAAAAGCAACAGCATCCAGACTTTCAAAATGTCTTTGTTTTCTATATGTCCTCAAGGGATATCATGAAAGCAAAGCAAACATAAAGGATGTAAGAGAATGGTCTTAGGAATTCACTCAAGAGGCATGCTGGGAAGTACAATATGCTAATGCGCAACAATTCTTGAGAGTCAGCCCACCAGCACACAGCAGACATTATGCCCCACCTCCTGCCAATAGTTGAATGCCATCTGCTACTGCCTCTGCCTCTTTCAGTGCTTTGCAGGTAAAGCACTGTCCAAGGCGACCGGGGGCTGCAGGTGCCACTTACCACAAGCGAGAGAGGCCTCTTCCAGGAGACAACACCAATGAGTCCAGACAGCAGCACCTGGGAAGGAGAGTAAAGGGAGGTGAGACATTTGAAATCCTTCAGACCAGTTCAACCTGTTCCGCCCAGAAAAGGGCATGTAAAAATCTATACAAGAGACAAAGCTACTCCCCATCCAACATCTAGAATCAAGGTCACAGAGAAGTCACCAAATGCTACAAGGAGCTACTCTACACAGTCCATCACAGGACTATCCACCAAGAAGATCCCTTCCCTTCTGTCCAGGCAGGAAAGAGGAGGCCCACATCCCCTTCAAGAACTTGTGTCCGAGCCGGGCAGTGGTGGTGCATGCCTTTAATCCCAGCACTTGGGAGGCAGGTGGATTTCTGAGTTCTAGGCCAGCCTGGTCTACAGAGTGAGTTCTAGGACAGCCAGGGCTAAACAGAGAAACCCTGTCTCAAAAAACTAAAAAACCAAAAAAACAAAAACAAAAACAAAAAACAAAAAACAAAAACAAAAACAAACAAAAAACAAAAACAAAAACCAAAAACAACAACAACAAAAAACTTGTGTCCAACCACCTGAGGGCCTCGCACATGACCTCTCACAGATACCATTTCCCAATCATGCCAACCAAGAAACTGAGACTTCAACACATTGGCCTCTAGGGTACATTTAAGATCTAAATCACTGCACATGTTACTCTACCTAGAGTGAGGTACTGGACTCTACAGTGCCGACCTACTCTCTCCTTATGCTTCACAGAAGCAGCAGGTTTCCTGCCTCCCCATGCAGAAACACTGGGTCAGTTCTAAGGGCAGCAAGGGCCATGCCAGAACAGATCAGAGAAGGATTTTCAAGCTCCGGTGAGGGGATGCTTCCTTTCAAGGGACACCTGCCCTTGCTCATTTGTGACCTGAGGAAGCAAGGCCCATCCTTCAGAGCACAGTTCAAAAGAATTTCAGAGCCTCTGCTTCTGGACTATTGGTTCTTAGTTTGAGCTTATTTTTACCGAAATCCAGCTTCTAGGGAGGAGCTGTGTGGCATGTTCTGGCAACTCAGTAGTTCTGTAGGTTTATTTTATATCATGTCTGTGAGGAAAAGGGTTGTGAGTCAAGCTAGCTGTGAAATTACCATGCCATGAAACTGCTGACCCATTTAATTGACCGATTTTGTTACTCAAAGTCCACAATTTGCCAAGAATACGGAAAAACTGCAGAAGGTCAGAGAAGAGTAACGTATAATTAAACAGCTGTGGAAGAAAAAGCAAAGAAAATAGAAGAGGCGGGACACGGCTGCCGGAGAGGGGAGGCTTTACCTTTTAAGCACATAGTTATAAGGATACCAAGTCACTCTTTCCCACTTCCCTGCCCAACCGAGGAGACCCCACAGATTAAAATTAGAATTGAGTCAGAAGTTCCTGTTACAGATGTGAAGCGGGCAATAGACTGTCAGGTAGCAATGGCCCTGTTAGAGCCAAAAGTGTTTTCCATTGATGGTACCACGGCTGGCCAGAGGCCTGGAATACGCTAGCTCTGTAGATCTTGTCTTCTTAGTGCTAGAATGTTCTTTTGATGCCTACAATCAAGAATTTTGTTCAGATCATCAGATCTGATTCAAAGGCAAATGACGAGGCAACGTTTTAAGCAGCAAAACTCGTCCTTCTAGAGGGAAGATGAGAGCCAATTCAATTACTTCCCCCAAACACATGGCAGGTGTGCCCGACAGCTATTGCGAAGTCAGCTTACTGCCAAGAAGCCGTGTTTGCTCCGTGCCTAGAGAAGGAAGCTGTTGCAAAAATGGAGCGAGTGATCTGCCGGGGCTGAATGATGTCTAGTGAGCTGTAACAACCACAGCACTGCAGACTGAAGCTCCGTCTCGAGCCATTCCTGGTCAGCTTCACCTGGAGGGAGAGCCGCTCCTATCCCCCCCAGCTTCACTTTCTTATCTGTGTTCCTCTCTTTGTCTGGCTTTCTGCCACGTGACAAGGCTTATCGAGCTGTAGTCTTTCACTCTTCTCTAACACCAGGAAACAAACTCGTCATCATGTCAGCCCTGCCCATGGCTTCTCTTGAGCTCAGTCCTCACCATCCCCTCTCATTACAGGCTCCTTCCAGTCTGTGGCCCCATCCTCCCCCACACCATTTCCTCCTGTGGGCTGCACCAGTCTACCACACTCCTAATTTCCCAAAGAAAGACCATAAGGTGCTATCAGGGGTCCTGTCACTATAAGGGACCAGATCTCACAGAAACAGAAATCAGGCTGTGTCCCCTTCCCAACTCTTTGAAACTGAGTTCAAAGGCTAGCTGTGTGCTAGGGCTTTACAGCCTCTAATTGTTGTCCAACCTGCTACCTGGCTCCTCCGTGCTCATTGTCACACAGGCTATCCCAGACTACATTCTATGGTATAGAATTTCTTGTTACCCTTGAAAGGATAAAAAAAAAGACAGATATTCTCCTTTGTTTGGGGCATTTCTCTGAAGGGTCCTTCTCCCCTGCCTCCCTCGCCATCCTGGCCATGACAGCTGTCTCTGTTACTCTTACTTAAAGCTATATGGTAAGTTCTTTAAAAATTTATTCATGCTGGGCGGTGGTGGCACACACCTTTGACCTTAACACATGGGTGGAAGAGGCAGGCAGATTTCTGAGTTTAAGGCCAGCCTGGTCTACAGAGTGAGTTCCAGGACAGCCAGGGTTATACAGAGAAACCCTGTCTCAAAAAAAAACAAAAAACAAAAAAATTTATTCATTGAATTTTCTGTACAATATCTATATCCCCAATTACATAATATACATCTCACACACACACACACACACACACACACACACACACGCACGCACGCACACACACACCCTTCTCTCAACTCCTTAAAGACTCTCCAACCTCTCTCTCTTAAAAAAATTAAAGTCCAGTTTATGTTGCCCAACTACCCCTGGGCAATAGGCCTGCCCTGGAATGTGGTTGATGTACAAGGTGTCACACCAATTGAATAAATCTGACATTTTCTTATCCAGCAGCTATCAAATGCCAATAACTCCTTAGCTAAGGGTCAGATTCTATGAGGAGATTTTGTCTGGCTTGAACGTACCGTCACATTATGCATGCTGTCGCAATCTCTCTGAGCTTGTATGTTCATCCACCCTCTTATGTTTGGAAAACACTAATTCCTTGATGTCAACCATCACGTCTAGCTCTAACAATCTCTCTGTCCCATCTTCAGCAAAGATCACTGAGCCCTGAGAGGAAAGGAGTAACCTAGACTCATAGTTAGAGCTGAGCATTCTAATGTCTTTCATGCCCTTTACATCGTGGGTTCCCATGTTAATTACCATCTACTGAAAGAAGGAGCTCCTCTGGTGAGGACTGGCAACAGACTGATCTAGGAGGATAGCAATATGTCATTAGGAGTCATTTCGCTGCTAGGCTCATTTGACATAGTAACAGTAATAGGTTGCCCCCTAGGGTCCACCAGCAAATAAGGATCCTCTTGATTGCTCTCAGTTACATTATTGCCCTAGATAAGCTGTAAAGCACTGTATTGAACAGAATGGAGAGAGTACTAAGAAGGAGTTACCATAAGACCTCTATTGGAACTGACCTATATAGCAAGACCCTCTCGGTAAAGAAACCATACACTTGAGTTATAAAACATGGAGAAATCTAGCTGGTACTCTACTGGAAGCTTCATCCCCATTGGCTCGCTTACACGGTGCTAGAAGGTGCTACTGGAGGAGAATCTATCATCATCAGTCTCAGCCAGCTGTGAATCTTGACGCTGCAATAACAGCTGACCTAGTGCAACATGACCATTGGTGCAATAGCTGCACAAAGGCTATGGGAAGAAGCAACTACTTTAAAAAAAAAAAAAAAAACCTAGATTTAAGGCCTACTCCACAAGATAGAACCCATGCCTGGCACCATCAATAAGACCATGAACCTGTGGCAAGCACTGATTACAGTTTGTAATGTTTTCAGGGGTGTCTGGTACTCCCTTGGCCAACAATTGGAAAAAAAGAGAACTCATCTTTGGTACTCTCTCCATTCTGTTCAATACAGCACCTCGAAGCTTAGCTAGAGCAATAAAGCAACTGAGGGCAATCAAGGCGCACCTTATTTGCAGCTGCTATAGTTTTATACCTAGAAGACCCTAAAGATCCAAGAGGAAACTTATAAGTTAGAAAAGACTTATAAGCAAATACAGCAAAGTAGTGGGATACATAAATACCAATTGAATTGGCAACAAACACACTGAGAGAGAAATCAGGGGAACAACCCCATTCACAATAGCCTCAAAAAAAAAAAAAAAACAACAAAAAAAAGCTTGGGATAATTCTAACTAAACAAGTGAAAGGCTTGTAAAATAAAAACTTCAAAACATAGAAGAAATTGAAGAAGACACCAGAAGATAGAAAGACCTCCTATGCTCATGAGTTGGTAGGATTAATAGCGTAAAAATGGTCGATTACAAAGCAATCTACAAATTCAATACAATGTCCATCAAAATCCCAACAGTTCTTCATAGAAAAAGAAAAAAAAAACTTCAGTTTCATACAGAACAAAACACACACACACAAACATACACACACACACACACATACACACACACACACAGGTTAGCTAAAACAACACTGAATAATAAAAGAACAGCTAGAAGCATCGCCATTCCTGGTTTTAAGTTATACTCAGAGATAAAGTTATAAAACCAGAATTATATTGGCATGAAAACAGACTGTTCATCATTGAGGTTGAGCTGAAAAAAAAAAAAAACCCACCTAAATCCGTACACCTATAAACACCTGAAATTTGACAAAGAAGCCGAAAACACACTAGAGAAAAGATAACACTGTCAACAAATGCTGACAGTCAAACATGGATGGCTGCTTATATAAGGACAAAAATAGGTCCATATTTATCACTTTTCAACTCCAATGTAGACCTGGTACCCCAAATCTAACAGAAGAGAAAGTGGGAATAGGCTTGAACCCATCAGCACAGAAATAGACTTTCTGAACAGGATGCAATAGCACAGGCACTAAGACCAACAGTTATAAATGGGACCCCATGAAACCGAAAAGCTTTTCTACAGCAAAGGACACTGTCAGTCAAGAAGATTGTGGTTCTGTAGGAAACAAAATGATAGCTTAGGAAAAAGGCATGCATTAGTAAAAGTATTAATTAAGTAAAGTATTAATGTAGCAAAAATCCTGGGAAAGCCAGAATCATCATCCTACATAGAGAGCTACTTCTCAGGGCTGTTGGTTAGATTTATTTTGGAGGCAACATGATGTGGGCCTCATCTTTCAGTCTTCTCTCAGCTGTTAGACACATCCTAACCTGGCTATATGTTTTCCTAGGGTCAGCAGTTAAACCCAAAGGGATCCTCTCATGCCTCACAGCTTTGACATGAGTTATGGTCTAAGGTTTTCAGCAGGCTACGCCCACCAGGATAACCACTTCTTGCTCCATCAAACTACTCTAAGACCTAAAACACAGTTCTGCCAATGAGAGACCATATATATGATATGCTGGTGCTCCAGATTCTAGAATGTTATTGGTAGTATTGGTAGGAGTGTAATATTCTGTACTTTTTGTTTTGCTTTGTTTTGTTTTTTGAAATACTCAGCAGTTCTCTCTCTCTATTTCTCTCTCTCTCTCCCCTTCCCCTCCCACTTCTTCCCTCCCTCCCCCCTTCTCTCTCACACACACAATTATAAAAGCAGATGAAAGAAACAAAGAGTAGCCATATGGAATGGTTGACTGGTTGCAAATAGGTTTGTAAGCACACTCCATGATCTTCCCTCAACAGGCGGATTGCTAACATACTTCCCACAACGTGTCCCCATGGATCAGGAGCTTGTGACTGTACATGATAAAATCCTTCCTCTTTGTCAGAGTGTCACTCACGGGAGGATTCCATCTCAAACACAGCCCTGCCAACATGCAGGGACAAGGGTCAAGTAAATATGTACATATTGTGGCAGGATGTTCTAGGCCATCACATAGTTCTGCAAACTACACTAGTATGTTCAGAAGAATTTTAAGAGTAAGATATCTACATTGTTAACATTAAGTTTTATCAACTGTTTTTTGTATCCACTGAATAATCATATTTGTTCATGAACATTAATATACTTCTCCCTCCCTGAAGCATCTTTACACTCTTGATACGTGTGGAGAGCTGCGATATGCCATGCCTTAAAATGGTGCCTGTCTCCGCCTTCCGCTAGCCGGACAGCAAGCGCTCTCTGTGGTAAACAACTCCTTCTTTGGCAAGGGGTGGTGTCAGAAATGGCGTGATACAACTATTGGCCAGTAGTGAAGCAGTACACTCCCAGCGCTGATTGGCTTGGGGATAGTATATCTGAACTGGCCTGCCTGGGGGAGGAGGAGAAGCTTGTAGATTGTTAAAGGTTCCTGAATAAACCGCTGGAAGAAGAGCATGGTGTGGTGTCTTTCTTGCTGGTCAAGTTAGGCACTGCAAGTGGAGGCCCAGACGGGGAAACCTCTAAGACGGCTCAGGACTTCTTGCGGTCAGGGCAGCACTGGTAAGTTCCCAAGGTAAGGTGGGACAATAAGGACCACGGAAACAGCGGCAATTTTTGCTCTACTTTGTAGTTTAAAGAGAGAGCGGAGGAAAGTTCGCGGAGTGGTGAACCGAAAGTGAAAGTAGTTCAGGGAAAATTTTATGATGGGCGCTTCATATTTGCACCCGATTTTTTTGGCTCTTAAGGAGCTGCTAACCCAGAAAAGATTGAAAATCAAGAAAGAAACCTTAGAGAGATTTTTAAATGAGTGTGATACAGCGGCACCCTGGTTTGCGGTTTGCGGTTTCCGGAAACCTGACGGTTGCTTGCTGGGATAAGTTAGAGAAGGACCTTGATTTTGCTTGGGAACATGGTACGCTAAAGCATGGGGTGTGCCCTGTGTGGAAGCTGGTGAGAAGCTGCTTAGAAGATCAGCGATGCTGTAAAGCGGTGGAGAAGGGACAGACAGCTTTAGAGTTGCTGCAGGAGGGAAGATCGACAAAATCAGATAGTGAAAAAGGAGGAAGGAAGAAAGGACAGTTGTACCCTGATTTAGGAGAATTTGAGGGTCCTGTATTTCAGGATGCACAAGGAAACAGGTATGAAGAGCCTCTAGATATCAAGGTCATCAAGTCTCTAGCAGAGTCTGTCCAAACATATGGTATTTCAGCTTCCTTTACCCTAGCTCAGGTAGAAACGCTGAGCAGACACTGTATGACACCCAGTGACTGGAGCCGACTGGCTAGAGCCTGTCTTAGCCCTGGGCAGTACTTAGATTGGAGAGCCTTTTTAATGGAGTTTGCCACTGATCAGGCCGCTGTAAATCAGCATAATGGCAACCCTGTCTGGGATAGAGATATGCTTTTAGGGGTTGGACGCTTCGAGAATCAGCAAACTGGGTATCCTGTGCAAGTGTTTGATCAAGTAAACCAAATTAAGGTGTGGAAGGCATTGCCAAACAAAGGAGAGGTGAGTGGTAATCTCACAAAAATCATTCAGGGTCCTATGGAGCCTTTTTTCTGATTTTGTTGCTAGGATGGTTGAGGCCGCAGGAAGGATCTTTGGGGACCCTGATGCAGCAATGCCACTAGTAAAGCAATTAGTGTATGAGCAATGTACAAAGGAGTGTAGAGCGGCCATCACCCCATTTAAGAACAAGGGGATAGAAGCTTGGATGAAGGTCTACAGAGAGCTGGGAGGGCATCTGACTAATGCAGGATTGGCAGCTGTGGTGGTTCAGCTGACACAGAAAACAGAGGGCACGCCAGGAGTGTTTTTCAAGTGTGAAAAGTCAGGTCACTTGAAGTAGCAGTGCCCAGAAAGAGGAAGTAAAGGCAGCATTCAGAAATGTGGCATAGCTGGGAATCTTACAATAGGTCGTAGCACTGGTGTAGCCTACCCCTCCACGCCTGTGTGTGTTTGGCCCCCGTTCGTTTTTATAGTGAGTGATAGTAGTCAGATGGATCAGGTAGCATTGAATTGTAGTAATCAGGATTGCTTTTACGCACAATGTTGGAATGCCTCTCAATTTCCTATAGCTATTGTGGCTCGTATGCTGCGGTGGATTCCAGTTCCTGTTGAAGCCCTGAATGTTATGACAATTTTTAGACCTAGGAGGGATTTTGGCGTTACTGCAGCCATTATAACTGCTATATCCATTGCTGAAGTCGGAGCCACTACCTCTGCTATTGCCTTGAGACAGACTATTCAAACAGCGCAAACACTTAATAATTTGTCTGGTAATGTTGCACTTGCCTTGGATAACCAGGCTGCCATGAATGCTCAAATTAAAGGTGGATTAATGGTAGTCAATCAACGGATTGACCTGATACAACAACAAATAGATACACTCTGGCAGTTAGCACAGCTTGGCTGTGAGTGGAAATATTCTGGTTTGTGCATTACCTCCATTCAGTATGAAAATTATACTCAAGCCGCTAACTTGTCTCGGCAGCTCTCCCAGTATCTTTTAGATAACTGGTCCTCAAAATTTGATGATCTGATGCAAGAATTGCGCATGTCCGTCGTCGCCGTGAATTCCACCAGAGTTGATGTGGATATGGCCACAGCATTGACTTCCTGGATTCCTTCTGCTATGAATCATCTGAAGGAGTGGGCAGAATTGGGGGCCCTGGCAGTTATGCTTTTCCTTGCCTTTTTTGTGGGGCTGTGGTGAATCTGCAAGCTTAGAGCCACTATGGGGCGCAGCCCTGCCATGATGGTACAAGCCTTTACTGCCATAGAGGCAGGACAGTCCTCCCAAGTTTGGTTGACAGCCATACAGAAATAAATCATCACGTTCAGGTTGTGAGGCATGAGCATTGCACTTGGGAGATGCGGTGAGCGGTTGGCACTCTCAAGGAGGGTAGTCTGATCTATGCGGGTTGGTGCGGCCCTTTCCCCTTTTCTTCCAGATGTTACCCGCCTCTGAGAAAATCAGCACCGGACGGGTATGGGGTAGATTGGGTTGAGGAGCCTATGAAGCTCCATTACAATGTCCCAATTTTCTTGACAGAGATTCAGACCACTACCCACACCTGTTCTATTTCAAAATAAAAAAGGGGGAATTGTGGAGAGCTGCAATATGCTGCGCCTTAAAATGGTGCTGGTTTCTGCCTTCCGCTAGCCTGACAGCGAGCGCTCTCCATGGTAAACAACCCCTTCTTTGGCAAGGGGCGGTGTCAGAAATGGCGTGATACAACCATTGGCCAATAGTGAAGCAGTAATGCTCCCAGTGCTGATTGGCTTGGGGATAGTATATCTGGACTGGCCTGCCTGGGGGAGGAGGAGAAGCTTGCAGATTGTTAAAGGTTCCTGAATAAACCGCTGGAAGAAGAGCACGGTGTGGTGTCTTTCTTGCTGGTCAAGTTAGGCGCTGCAGATACGATCCCCCATGTTCTTTTCTTTTAAAGGTACTGATGAATCCAAATTCCCAACACTTTTACCAAGGCATCATATTCTTCTGTTCAAATTTATTGTTCTGTTTTCTATTCCTGTGCTAGCTTATGTTTGAACTTCTCAGGCTGACATCTGCATCTGGAGCACATTCAGACCCATGCAGGAAACCGGACCGAAAGTTCCCAGACTCCCAACCCATGGAAATGCAGAAATACTAACTTTGTGGTGTTCTGAGCCACTAGGCCTGTGGAATTTGGACACACAGCAACAACAACTTGAGGCAGAGAGCTGATATGCTGAGTGTAAAAAAGAACCCTGTGGGGACTGGAAAGAAGGGGCAAGACTATTCCTGTTAGATAAAGCAAGGCTTACTGAAAAGTCTATGGGAATTATGAGAAGGGGAGAGGAGGCAGGCAGGCAGGAAGGATTGACTCAGTATACTACCTGCTACAAAAATTAGTATGCTGAAATATGATGTCAGTAGTTACATTTATGGAGCACTGGCTCCATGCCAGACACCTGCCATGAATTTACATTGTAACTCTGCCATGACCATCCTCAAAGGTGTGTGTGATTGCTGTGTCCATACACAGAAGGATGGGGTAGCAGGGGGGTTAACTTTCTGTCCCTGTTTTGTCACGGAAAGATGTGAGGATGTACGTGTGCAAGCAGAAATGGAAAAAGGGATGAAATTTAAAACTCCATTTATAACAGCAAGCAAAGATACCAAAAATGGCCTAGAACCAGTAGACCAGATAGGAGTAAAAATGAAGCAGTGTCAAGAAAAGCTTAGAGTGGTGGTTTTCAACCTGTGGGTCATGACCCCAATGTGGGGTTCAAATAAGCCTTCACAGGTGATGCTTAAGACCACTAGAAAACTCAGTAAAATTCATAACAGTAGCAAAATTATAGCTATGAAATATCATCAAAATAATTTTATGGTTGGGGATCACCACAACATGAGGTACTGTATTAAAGGGTCGCATCATTAGGAAGGTAGAGAACTGCTGTCTGAGAGGGACAGGAGGTTTTATTATTATTAGATGGGGCAAAACATTCCTTTCTAAGATAGAGGGGATTAAGTAATGTACATATGCTGTGCAATTCTAATTAAAATATTTAAAAGAGATAAACTGATCCATGCAATACAAAGTGTTAGTTAGTCTCTTGGAAAGCAACAAAACTGAATCTCCATTTTAATCTTTTTTATGAGAACAAATTGTAGCAGAACCAAAGAACAAAAACCCAAGTGTTCTAGAAGAAAATAGGAGAGAAATTTTAAAATGTTCTTAAAGTCAGCCTTAAACATAACATAGCACTAGGAGTCTTAACAGAAAAAAACAGATGTGCTGAAACTTTTCAAGTTTGTGGTGAATGGTTCTTTGCACACTAGTATAGGTGACTAACTGCTGGTGGTTTTTACATACTAGTGTGGTTGACTAAATGCTGCAACCTGTCATTCTTGACAATCTAAGTCTGTGCTCTGATGTGTCATTGGGTGGAGTGCCTGTCTCCATCTCAGGACTGGGCTTGGCTAAAGACTTGCCTGACCATGCCAGGCGGAAGGAGAACCACACAGTCACTCCTAAGGCCTGGAGACTCATCATCCATGCCTTCTGGTCTCTTCCTCATACATATGACTGCAGTCCCTTCAAGCCTGGGTCCTAGAACTGTCCTATGGTTTAGACCCTAGCAGAAGCCTAGTGCAAAGTAGAGCTGTCCACACTGATCTGCAGACCCCAAGGAGAACAAACCACCGAGTTTTGGGGTGATATTTAAGTATAGTATTATTTATGACAAAAGCCAAAAGGCAAATTTGTAATTTTAAAAGAATATAAAATCCCCAAACAACTTTAATTGGAAAAAATAAATTAATAATGGATGGAATAGAAAAGATTGATTTTCTTAATTTACAAGGAGTTTGTATACATTAATAAGAAAAACAAACAATTCAATAGAAAAAAATAGCTGAACTCTAAATAGAGAATGTTCATTTTGAACAGAGAATAAACCTCTAACAATCACCCTGCTTCAAATGCCTCAAAGTTTCAAAAGTTAGAACAGCAATATAAATATTTATATCCACCAGATGGCAAATATTTTGGTGAAGTTTTGACAAAGTGTATAAGCGTGGACCTATACAACTCACTGAACCTGGAAAATTCAGATAGGGCCTACCTAGGGCCTTCGCCCCTATAGACTGGTGCTCATGGTATTGGGAGGTACTCTGCACACTACCAAATCTGCTCCAACCCCTTCAGTCTACATGATATGCTGGTGCAATAGTGGCACAGAGCTTGCGGAAGTAACCAACCAACTCCATGACATGGAATACATCCCCAGTGCTGCTTAGGTGGCCAAGAACCTGAGACTAGATATACTAGGGACCTAGGGGATAAGCAGACATGACTGTTCTGCTGAAGAAACATAGCAGCAACTCCTAATGCCATTCTGCTAGACTCAGAGATCGGCGTCCTGCTCAGTCATCATCAGAGAACCTTCCTCCTGTAGCAGATGGGAACAAACACAGAAACCCACAGCCAGACGTTATGCAGAGAGTGAGAGACCCCAGAATACTCAACACTAAAAAGAACGTCTCCACTAAATCCTTTTCCTCAGGCATGAGAAAATCCTGTGGAAGAGACAGAAAGGGTATGGATCTGGATTGGAGGGGGCTACAGAGGACTAAGAAGAAAAAAACAGAATCACAATATATCGTATAAAAATCTATTTTCAATAAAAGAAAGAAATGTGAGGAAGGCCCTCTGAAATATTACTGATGTTGGTATAGTTTGACATACACTTCCTTGGTGTTTGGCCCACTCCATGAGATATCCCTACTATCTTTCAATAAAATGGGTGCACACACTCACACTCACGTGGTCCTGCCACTGGGCACTAATCCTATGGGTACTGTGCCCTTTATACAGGACTTTTCTTCTTACAGTAAAAGACTTGTCCCTGGACAAAGCAACAGAGGACTACTGAACTAAATCCTGTTTACATCTAACATGGATGCATGCAGTATGGCACTGAAAGCAAGTCTGTTCAGGCTGATGTCCAAGGTTGCCAAGGGTAACCAGCCTAACAAGTAAGACAAGGCCGAGTGTGAGGAGAAGGTCTTCCTCCCTCTGGAGTAAAGGGAAGAAATGATGGGGAATGGTGTGACATCAGTGTTCCTCTTTCCAAGGGTGCACAAGAAATTCAGCCCTGAGAGGCAGAATCAGAGCCGAGGGGACACTTGCCTTTAAATGTGCAACTTCATATACTACTAAATTAACATTATAATAATAATTGTAATGTCCTATGATTGGATATGTACCATCATTTATACATACCATTACTAAAACCATAGTACTACTTCTAAAATTTGCTGTTCCTAGGGTTGGAGTGATGACATAGCTGGTAGGGTGTTTACCACATGATGATCATGGCCTGATCAGATCCCTAGCACTCATATACATTCTCATAACCCACACACAAATGCATCCATGTCCACCCTATGCATACATATGGTAATTGCTGATGTTAGGCAAAGGGTTGTATTTGAGAACTAGAGATAACCTAAGTGTTTACCAAAAGGGGAATGCTGCCATTCACTGAATCCTTCCCCATGGCCACCATGCAGTCATGGTTTTGAAATGCACTTAATATCCCAAAGGCATGTTTGCTCTCAGTGAAAGGCAGAGAAGAGCAAAGGACTGGGAAGGCGGTTCACTCTCCTACCAAGTAAGCAAGTCCCTATGGATGTCAACGCACAAGCAGGTGGAGGAGTTAGGACTGTGTCTCAAATCCATCTTCGCTGTCTCTGCACAGTGTATTTTCATTTGTATTTCATATATATTTCATTTGTTTTACATATAATAAAAAGCTCATTATTAAAAACCCAAGCCAATGCTTGCTGGTTCTATCTTTCAAGGTGGATGAAAACTTATGTCAGTGGGAGAAAAAGAAAAAGAAAAGAAAAAACAAATCCAAAAACTACCCCCAAGTCTTCCTGTTACAAGTGAGAGAAGAAGGCAGTCAGACCAGACAAGCAAAGGCCCCTAACTGCCACTCAGACAGGACTAGGCCCCTGGTCAGAGTAGCCACTGGCTTGTATAAAGGGGCAAGGAAGTAGATCGCCAGTCTGTGGTAGCACAGGTAGGACAGGCTGGCCAGAGAGCAATGTGGCAGGGTGGGGAGAGCTGAGTGGCCCAGAAAGGTGCCAGCTGGGTAGCTGTGACCTCCCTGTCTGAGTCCAGTGCCAGCAGGGAAACTCAAAGTGAACCTATCACCCAGCTCAGGAAAAAAATATTATATGAGCTGCAAAGCATTTTAATTCTCTCATTTTAGAAGTCTCCTCTTTCTTTGCACAACAATAAAAACAATGTATTTGTTGATACAGAACATTAATTCCATTAAAATCACATTATGTATAATGAAAAGCGACCAGACTATAATTACAACAGCAGACTCACAGAGCCACATCAACTTTTAAATCCACTGGAATTTCAGCAGGAACTGGAGCTATCTGGAGGAAAAACTGCTGCTTCGTTTCCAGATGACTGAATGGAGATCTACTGTGCTGATGTCAGAACTTCACACTCAGTGGCAACTCCAAAGACAGGCCCACTCCCTGAGGCCACCTTTGCTGAGACAGACACTGCTGTTATGCCTAAAACCAAAGGACACACCCTTCTGGGAATTCTCCCCCTCGGGTGAAGTGCCCAGGGACTGGATTCTCCAGCTCTCATAGTGGCCTCTGGGGCTTGGGAGTCTTACTGTGCCACACAGGCTAGCCTGTCCCATGCCTTCTCATTGGACCCTCAGGGCACAGTGCATCCTCTGTCCTCTCACCTCAGGGGTTCTGAGAGGAGGCAGAGGGGAGAAGAGTGGGAGGGAGCACAGGACTTGCTTACAGCAAGAAGGCACACAGAATGGTTCTTGGGTCTTGTCACACCCACCAATCACTACCCACACTGAGATACTGGTGGCCACTGAGGTTCAGTGGATGCTTTGGGAAGGGGGTTCCGGGTCACTGATCTAGGAGTCAGGTAGAGACGTGGGCAGTGGCAAGCAGAATGAGAGACTTTACTTCCAAGGGAGAAAATAAGAGGATTAGAATACTGAGAAGCTCAGGGGCCACACTGTACAAAGGACAGGGACTTCTACAACAGCTCAGCTTTGGGGTCATTCATACAGTCTGGGCTCTGTTCATATCTTCTATCTATATGTAATTCTGCATATAACTTCATACATCCCATGTTTAGTGTCTGAAATCTCCTCCAAGGATATGCATTTTCTTATTATCATGAGCCACAAGTCACCTTGAGATACCCTAGAATGCCTCTGATGTGTGCACAGGGTTCCAGCCAGTCCTCGCTCATTGACTTTGACTGGCCGATTCCCAGCCTTCTTCTCTGCCAGCCAGCCCCTCTCCTACACTGGTTCTGTAGCCTCTCTGTGTAAGACCTTCAGTGCGTACTCTTTCCTACTCTCAGCACTCTGGGATGGCTGTCTTTCCTCTCCAACCCCATTCTCCACCATGCAATAGGCATTGGTCCACCTCCTCCAGAACCCCAACACCTGCTCACTCGGCAGTAGCCTCCCTCAGGAGGCTGGGTCAGAGAACCTCCTTCAGTCCTCATCAGGCCCTTGCCTCTTTGTATACATTGCTCTGGCTCCCTTGGTTTCTTCCCTGCCCCAACCTCCATACCCTCTCTTCAGCAGATACCCATTCTTCAGCCTGTCTCCTCCAGGCTTCTGTCTCCCTTCACACAGAGGTATCCTGGCCATGTTCACACCCTTAATGCTCCAGCTCCATCTTTCAGCTTCCACATAACCTGGCTCAGAGGGATCTGTTGGACGCTTGCTCAGTAGGCAGGCCAACTGTATCGTTATTTGCCCATGCCCCACTCCCATGATCCCTCAGCATCCTCTACTTCCATCACCCAGGTATGCCTACCAGAACCCCAGCATCACACCAGTTCCCCTGTCCTAATGCCTACCAGGCGTACCTTACTAACCACCTCGAGGCAGACTTTGCACCACAGTGTGCATTCCATGTCCAGCTATCACCTCCTGCAGAACTGCTCTGCCTACAGAGGTCTCCCTGCTGCTTTGAGTTTATTTTCTAGGCTGTAGACTAGTCCAGTTAAAAATGCAAGTCTAACCACTCATTCCCCACTCCCAGGACCCTTCCTTTCAGCGGCCAACACCATAGCTCCAGCCTCCAGCACTGCGAGCTAAGTACACATCTTTTCTTTATAAAGTATTTGGCGGTGGGTTATTTGCTATAGTAACAGTAAAGGAACTGTACTGGCTGGTTTTGTGTGTCAACTTGACACAGGCTGCAGTTATCACAGAGAAGGGAGCTTCAGTTGGGGAAGTGCCTCCATGAGACCCAGCTGTGGGGCATTTTCTCAGTGATCAAGGGGATAGAGCCCCTTGTGGGTGGTGCCATCCCTGGGCTGGAAGTCTTGGGTTCTATAAGAGAGCTGGCTTGCTCAGCCTGCTCTCTTATAGAACC
>JADRCD010213119.1:0-29712 GCA_019843815.1 Montemys delectorum
TTTTTTTTTTTTTTTTTTTTTTTTCTTTTTTAAGTGTTGATCCTGGCTGATTGAAACATTTCCAGGAACAGGCCATTGTTCCTTCTTATGCAAATTGTAAACTCTCAAGAAGCAGACAGCTTCAACATTCCTTATTTAATGAAAACAGGGAAGTCTGTGTTTCTTGTATATTGCTAAACAATTTCTAAAGTCTAAAACTAGAGTGGAATAAATTTACATAGTGGAGAAAGGGAGTGATGTGAAGGAGAAATAGTAGGACTACAATAGAAATGGCAGGTGTGAGAATAATTTACAGAACTTATTGAAAACTAGACTTCCCAGGAATGTATATAAAAAAACAAATGTTACCCATGAAATAATATTCTTTGCCAAAAACTTCTTCTTATAATTTAGACAGTTGAAACATAGCTTCCCTGCCTGTATCATGGAATAAAAATAATTTTGTTATAAAATATTCCTTATTTAAAGAATTTTGATACAGATACAACTTCAAGAATTCTTGGAGTGATAACATTGTATCTAAAATAGAAGCCGTTTACTCAACTGCAGGCAATTTTTTAAATCTGGTCACTCTATCTGCAATATCTAGCTCTCTGCCACACATACGTGTCAGCTTTCCTTGTTCTTTGCTTTATTTTCTCACCTTAGCATACTATGTGCTTTATTTACCAAGCTGTATGTGTGTGCACATACAGATCGATTACTTACTTACCATGTTTGCTGATTACTTTCCTACAGGGCCAAAGCTCTTTGAAGGCAATGTATCTTCTTTTTTGTTTGTTGTAGTTTCTTCAGTTTCAGGAGTAGCACTTGGCATATCATTGTGCTGAATAAATATTCGGTGAATGAAACTAGAGAGTCTCCTTCAAAAGAGCCCTAAAGTTTCTAGACTTCTCTTCCAAAGAATGAAAGGTACCCGTCAATACTAGTGTTAGTTTTCACATTTGAACTGAGACATTAAATCCTATTAATACCACCAGGTGAGAATAAGACCACGATGACAATTCTGAGCCAAATTTGAAGCAAGATTAATTATTGGGGGTTTGCACCCAAGAGCTGGTCAGCTACTGCTTCCTAAATTGGGTTAACGGAAGCAGCCATGTCCATCAATGGGAGCACACACCTTTAATCCCAGAACTCTGGAGGCCCAGGCAAGAGGATCTCAATGAGTTCTAGACCAGCCTGGTCTACAGAGCAAGTTCCAGGTCAGCCAAGGCTACATAGAGAAATTCTGTCTTGAAAAATTGAAAGACAGAGAGACAGGGAGGGAGGAAGGGAGAGAGAGAGACAGAGAGAGAGACAGAGACAGAGAGAGACAGAGAGACACAGAGAAAGACAGACACAAAGAGGTTTTTTTTTTTAGAGCCTTTTAAGAAGTAAAATCACAAGTCATTGAAAAGCATAAGTGCTACAGTGGAAGAAAGGAAGAAAGTCCAGAAAATTTTCAAAAAAAAAAAAAAAACAAAAACAAAAAAAAAAACAAAAAAACCCAAAAAACATTACCATGTGATTGGGAAATTAGGGTGACAAGGAAGTGTTATAGAGAGTTTAATAGGGTTTGTGTTTCTCAAAAACAAGTCAAGGCCATTGGTTGTGGCAGGTCACATTATAGAAACAGAGTTAAAAAGAGTAATTCAGCTCTTGCAGTAAATGAAAATTATTTTTAACTGTATAATATAATGACTTCTGCCTTCAAAATGGAGTCAGGCAGGTTCCTCAATCTGCATAGACTGATCTTTCATGTGGAAGCTCTCCTTGTGGCAGCATTATTACCTTTAAATATACAATAAGCAAACTACTTGGATCAAGGTGAAAAAGTAGCAAAGCAACTCTGAGAACAGATGATGAACCCTGCCTCCCTCTCTATGAAAAGTATTTGTTGAAATCAGTATAAGTATTGTGTTGTCATAGAAGGCTATGACCATCCAGATATTTCATTTCTTATCATTTTTCTGAAAATGTATAGTCCCCTTAATCCTGAGCTCACATTGTCCCCTTGACATTTCTTTTTCTACGCCTCTTTCTTTTTTTTTTTCCTCACATGTTGGGGGATGACATATCAGGATAATATATGCATTTCTAACTTTATCTTGTCAATATTTTCAGCTTTTAATTCTAGATTGATGAGACAATACAAAATACAGCTTCAGGAATAGGTTATTAAAGGAGGAGCCCTGTAATCTATTGTTTGCAAAGTCAGATACATGGGTAGGTTTATTAAAATAGAGAATACTGAAAAATAAGCAGGTTTGTGTGAGAAACACACAAACCCTTATTTTGGTCATGGACAAGTTGAATTGTTAGTATTGAATTTTCTACAATGCCATTGAACTTCCTATGTACTCAGTACTGAGAGGGCAACTGTTGAAGCATCCAAAGGTAGATGCTGAGTAAACCAAAACTTGTAGTTCAGAGTGCCAGTACAAAATTGAGGTATAGTCATGACACAGTTTCAATCAATATTGAAGGAAGGTTTCGATCAAGATTATCTAGGAAGAGAACATATAAAAAGAATTACTTAGGACAAAATATTGGGATAGTTCAACAATAAAGAACTGATGATTGGCAACTGAGCATTGGGAGGAGTTAGAGATACATTCAGAAAGGTGTGTGAATGCGCAGGCGAGTTAATGACAGGAAATGCAAGGAGGAAAAAGTGCTCAGCAGGACTGAATGCTCCTGAGTGGGCACTATGAGATAGTCCAAATGTGTGCTTAGTGAGTGCACAGCCATTGTTAGTGAGAATGTTTTCAGAATTAATGGAGGACAAGATGTTATTTGAGAAGACTGAACCAAGTCAGTAATAGGAAATGAAGCATCCTCTAAGACTCTTGGCTAAGAATGAGAAGGCCTTGTAGGAATGTGAGAAATTGACTTTTTTTAGTTGAATGAGTTGGGCTGTATTTGGATGTGCATTTGCTATGCTTCCATTCTCTCTCACTAGTCTCAGAAAGAAACAATACATCCTCCTATGCTCAGGCCTTGCTTCCTGCCCTGTACTGATTCATTCACTGACTTTACCCAGCAGAGCATTCATAATACTTGAACCTAAGCAATCTGCAGTTTCATGGAAGATTGGTGTACTGAGGGGAAGTGTGAATCCAGGAGTAAACTGTCCAGTTCTTTCTATAGCAGCATTCATTCCAGTGAATGCAGATGAATCTCAGGGTTTTTTGTTGTTGTTGTTATACTCAAAGGTAATGCATTTCACTGCCTCTTGGTGTAAGTATTTGACTCAAAATTGTCTTGTTTTGAAACTTCAAAACCAAATTTCCTTCAGGCACAGCTGGCTCATACAGAGACAAAAACTTTTGACCTTGAGCTCATTAACATGATGAAGCAATCAAGTGAACTAGCAGATACAAGACTGAAACAAAAAAAAGAACATCAATTTTTTGATTAATTGTAAATGCCTAAGTTGAGAGAAGGGGAATAAAATTTGAATTAGCGTAGGCAACATGGCCTTTACAAATTCACTGGAAATTATTATTCAACCAAATCTGATTTTTAATGTTAAAAGTATCCATTTCCCCAAACCTCTTACACTAAAGGTCCTGGAAGTAAACTGAAATGTACACAGAGAGTCATGCTCAAATCTCAGGTTGCTAATTGGAATTTTGATGATAGAATACAGAAGCAAGACAAGACAAGAGCCAAGTATTTTCATTAGCTTCACCACTCATGTTTCTGCATCTTAATCCATTATGGTAATATTTAAATATGCAGTGAAAGCCCAAGTGCCTAGGAAAGCATAGACATTTCATTAATAAATGTAATTTGTATAAAAAATATAAGCCAATGACTAATGCTCAAATATAAACTTTAATTGGTGTTCATAAAACTTATTCATAGCTTATAAATATAAAATGAAACATTAAAGGAACTTATATTCCATCATTAAAATATAGAGTAGTTTATAATTTTGCTGGAGAATGTAAAGAATTAGTCTTAAAGTCCTAATTCTCTATTATCTATATCATTCATTGTTTGTATAAAGCTATTTGGAACATGAATATGATCCACAGGGGAAAGGCATTTGGCATCTCCGGAAATGCCTTAGATTCTGCACATCTCTAAGCTGTGCAGCCTTCAAAGGAGACATAATGGAGCAGGGAGAGCTGTCACTCTCAGCTGTGACTTTCTCCTTCAGCAGTCATGCTTCAAATGGTCCTTCTGCAGAAGAATGGCTTGAAGTGACAGTCACTATGCCTTGCTCACAGCAGTCTACCACAGAACAGAACATTCTAGAAAAAAGACTGTTAGAAAGGCTCAGTGTGCCTTTTCTTTACATCTACAAGGACACTTGCCTAGTGTCTTCTGGCTTCTGAAGAGAAGGATATAGTTCATTGTTACCGACAACTCTTAAGACTCCTTCTTGTGTCTAACTTACACTTTTATTAACAAAGTTGGAAAGAAAAGGATGTCTAACACATAAAGAACAAACTCAAATTCTTATGATGAAATCTGACTTAAATATTGTATTCTATAAAGCTTTAGAGGAATATTCCTTCACATCAAGTTCACAAGAAAAAGAAACATACTTTTTTTGGAGTAATATTTTAATCACTTATATGAACACAAAGTATCCCCAAAGCTTACATGCAGATACAGAAGGAACTGTTCAACTAATTTAAGTTTGAGTTACTATTTTAGATATTTATTTTTATTGTTTAACTATTAATATTTGTTTGTAGAATGTAGAATCATGGTGAAAGAAATGACCCATGGTGAATAGTACCTTAGGAAACTGTGAGAGAGGCTCCAGGAAAAAAGGTAAAAGGCCTTTTACTTTGGGTACATTTTGTTCCCTGGGATATTATTGAACATGTATTCATGCCTCCTGTGTTAAACATCTACATTCAACTTATAAGACATAATAATTCTTGTTGGATGTCAGATCATAGCAATTAGAAACTGGTTTGGTGAAAGGATATGCTGGGTGCTATCATCAATGCACCCTGAATCTGGATATTGCCATCTACTGTACTTTTGTGACATCCCAGAGACAATGTATCGTATGTAGCAGGCTATATGGTGTTAGAATTGCTCTATCCTAAGAAAATTTTGGAAAAGGACTACTCTGTAAATGTTTAGTATGTGTTTACTGACATTTATTTATATGTTTTTCTGATCATGTTTTTTTTAGAACCCAAACAACCTTCCTTGGATCATTGCTTTCTTTGTTATATCCGTGTATAAAAGTACACTGAAACTGAAATGAAGTTTTCCATAGCATTAGACTATAGTCTGCCCATTTCTTGCAGGTACTCAGATCCTAGATCCAGTAGACAAGATCTGACTGGGTTGAAGAAAGTCAATAGTAATGGCGTGTGTGCATGTTAGTACAGGTGCCTGTAGAGGTCAGAGATATCAAATCCCAAGAGACAGGTTGCATACAGTTGTAAATAACCTGTCAAAAGTTCTAAGAACTGAATTTAGGACCATGAAAAAGCACAATACATTCTTATCCACTGAGCCCTTTCTCCAGCAGAGACTAGACACTGTAAAACTGTGTTCTTACATCCTTGGAAAGCAATCAGTTTGAGGTTTTACCAAAGGTAGTTGACTGAACTGTTACTAATGGTGCTTTGATTTGATGCAAAGCCCTGAATCATGTATACATCCTATATTACTAAATCTGCTTGCCTCAATCTACATCTTTGAGCAGGCTGTCACGATCATAAAACTCTGGGGTTTGGTTATAGTCCAAAATAGTAAACTTATTTAAGTCTCACATCTAAAGACTTTCCTTTCAAAAACTGTTAGTTAACTCTTTCCCTATTTCCTTATAACTTCATTTGTCTTCTCAGTAGGGTGGGTTCTGTCTTATTAAACAGTGCAACAGACCACCCCACTTCTTAACTTCTTTTTTTCTTTTAACTTTGCTTTATTGAATGGTAATTGGCGAAATTCCAAATGAGTATGCTACTTGCTACTTGCACAAAGAAGGTAGAAGAACGTTGAGTTTGGGCCTGACTGAACTATGCAACCAGTTAAAGGCCAGCCTGGACAAGTTAGCCATTGTTGCAAATGGAACTTGAATTTAGCTGACTGACACTGTACTTTCCTAGCATTCAAAGGCTATGAGTTTAAGAAGTAATAATTTTATATATATGAATTTTGATTAGCATAACAACTTAATTGACATATATAGTAAAACAGTTTGTTACCTACCACAAAGAACATGTTATATATTAAACACCCAGATATTATTCATCTTTATGGATAGTTTATACTGACTGGTCAGTATCTCTCTGTTTACCTATCCCAAGACTGAAGAATACTGCTTTATTTTATTTTATTTTTAGAACATCTTCCACCAGGCAGTGGTGGCGCACGCCTTTAATCCCAGCACTTGGAAGGCAGAGGCAGGAGGATTTCTGAGTTTGAAGCCAGCCTGGTCTACAGAGTGAGTTCCAGGACAGCCAGGGCTATACTGAGAAACCTTGTCTCGAAAAAACAAACAAACAAACAAACAAAAAACAAAACAAAAATAAAATAAAATAAAATCTTCCATTCAAAAAACACTCTCAGAATGTATGCTAAATATTTTTAATCACTTTTTGTCTATAGCAAAAAAATACAATTTTCAAATTAATAATATTTATTGTCACTTGTATAGTTCCCATCAGGAGATGCCACCCCCCCTTACATACCATATAATATCTGAGTGGGATTCTGTCATTTTTGTTCATAAATCGAGAACTTTATTTGACTCATTATAGACACTTCTTAAATAATTACTGAGCGAATGAAATTGTTGATATGATAGGGGGCTGTGATGAGAGAGAGAGGGCTGAGACCTCTATTCTGTTTCCAGGATCTTATGATCAGAGAAAAAAATCAGATATAGGTAAAGTAAAAGCATTGTGGGCCCGGGGACATGTCTCAGCTAGCATGAGGATGGGAATTTGAATCCCCATGTTTTATGTTAAAAGTCAGGCAAGTAATGAAACTGTTTATAATCTAATGCTTAGGAGGCAAAAATGTAAAATATTTGGGGAAATCTGGCTAGCTAGATCCACACACTTAGTTCAATTGGGATATGCTACCCTAACAAATGAAGCTAAAAGCTATCAAAGAAGACACTCGAAGCCAATATTTGGTTTTCACTCACACACACACACACACACACACACACACAAATACATGAACCAAGCAATACATATGAGACACACAAATATAGAGTATAAACACACATACATTCACATCATGCACACAACAGAAATTAAAATTAAATAAAAGAATAATCTATAATAAAAGAATTGAAAGAAATCGTCCATTGCAAAGCAAAGTGCACTCAAACGGTGAATTCCACAGTTCAGAATTAATCCTGTCTATGAAAGGTAGTGGTTTACCAATGAGGATAGTTATTCTTTTTTTTTAAATTGGTTATTTTCTGTATTTACATTTCAAATGTTATCCCTTCCTCAGGTTCCCCAACAACGGAAACCCCTTTCCATACCCATTCCCCCAGCATCTATGAGGGTGTTCCCCCACCAAACCACCTACTCCAGCCTCCCTGCCTTCACATTACCCTACACTGGAGCATCTAGCCATCATAGGACAAAGGGCCTCTTCTCCCATTGATGCCCAACAAAGCCATCCTCTGCTATATATGCACCTGGAGTTGTGGATCCCTCCATGTGTATGTACTCTTTGGATGGTGGTTTAGTCCCTGCCAGCTCTGGGGGGTCTGGATGTTTGATATTATTGTTCTTCATATGGGGTAGCAAATCCCTTCAGCTCCTTCAGTCCTTTCTCTAATTCCTCCATTGGGGATGCTGTGTTCAGTCCAGTGGTTGGCTTGGAGCGTCCACCTCTGTATTTGTCAGCCTCTGGAACCTCTCAGGAGACAGCTATAATCGGCTTCTGTTATCAAGCACTTCTTGGCATCCACAATACTGTCTGGGTTTGGTAAATGTATATGGGATGGATCTCGAGGTGAAGCAGTCTCTGGATGGCCTTTCCTTCAGTCTCTGTTCCATGCTTCGTCTCCATACTTCCTCCCGTGATTATTTTGTTTCCCATTCTGAGAAGGACCAAACCACCTGCACTTTTGGTCTTCCTTCTTCTTGAACTTCTTGTGGTCTGTGAATTGTATCTTGGTGTTCTGAACTTTAGGGCTAATATCCATTTATCAGTGAGTATATATGCCATGTGTGTTCTTTTGTGACTGGGTTACCTCACTCAGGATGATATTTTCTAGTTCCATCCATTTGCCTAAGAATTTCATGAATTCATTGTTTTTAATAGCTGAATAGTACTCCATTGTGTAAAAGTACCATATTTTCTGTATTCATTCCTCTGTTGAAGGACATTTGGGTTCTTTCCAGCTTCTGGCTATTATAAATAACTTGCTATATGTTAGAGAATATACCTACGAATGGTATAGCTGGGTCCTCAGATAGTACTATGTCCAATTTTCTGAAGAATCACCAGACTGATTTGCAGAGTGGTTGTACCAGCCTGCAGTTCCACCAACAATGGAGGAATGTTCTTTCTCCACATCCTTGCCAGCCTCTACTCTCACCTGAGTTTTTGATCTTAGCCATTCTGACTGATGTGAGGTGGAATCTCGGGGTTATTTTGATTTGCAGTTCCCTGATGACTAAGAATGTTGAACATTTCTTATGTGCTTTTCAGCCATTCAATATTCCTCAGTTGAAAATTCTTTGTTTAGCCCTGTACCCCATTTATAATAGGGTTATTTGATTCTCTGGAGTCTAACTTCTTGAGTTATTTGTATACACTGGAAATTAGCCTTCTATCAGATGTAGGATTGGTAAAGATTTTTCCCAATCTGTTGGTTGCCTGTTTTGTCCTATTGACAGTGTCCTTTGCCTTACAGAAGCTTTGCCATTTTATAAGGTCCCATTTGTCTATTTTGGTTTCTCCATCTATGGTAATTGAGAGTTTTGCTAGGTATAGTAGTCTGAGCTGGCATTTGTGTTCTCTTAGGGTCTGTATAACATCTGCTCAGAATCTTCTAGCTTTCATAGTCTCTGGTGTAATTTTGATAGACCTGCCTTTATATGATACTTTACCTTCTTCCCTTACTCCTTTTAATATTCTTTGTTTTGTGCATTTGGTGTTTTGACTATTATGTAGTGGGAGGAATTTCTTTTCTGGTCCAATCTATTTGGAGTTCTGTAGGCTTCTTTTATGTTTATGGGCATCTCTTTCTTTAGGTTAGTATAGTTTTATTCTATAATTTTGTTGAAGATAAGTTCTGGCCATTTAAATTGGGAGTCTTCACTCTCTTCTATACTTATTACCCTTAGGTTTGGTCTTCTCATTGTGTCCTGGATTTCCTGGATGCTTTGGGTTAGGAGCTTTTTTGCAGTACATATTTTCTTTGACAATTGTGTCAATGTTTCTATGATATCCTCTGCACCCGAGATTCTCTTCTACCTCTTATATTCTATTAGTGATGCTTGCATCTATAACTCCTGACTTCCTTCCTAGTTCTTCTGTCTCCAGGGTTATATCCCAGTGTGATTTCTTTATTGTTTCTATCTCCATTTTTAGATCCTGGATGATTTTGTTTAATTTCTTCATGTGTTTGGTTGTGTTTTCCTGTAATTGTTTAAGGTATTTTTGTGTTTCCTCTTTAAGGGTTTCTAACTATTTGCCTCTGTTCTCCTGTATTTCTTTAAGGGAGTTATTTATGTCCTTCTTAAAGTCCTCTATCATCATCATGAGAAGTGATTTTAAATTGGAACCTTGATTTTCCCATGTGATGGGGTATCCAGGACTTGCAATGGTGGGAGAACTGAATTCTTGTGATTCCAGGTAACTTTGGTTTCTGTTGCTTATGTTCTTGTGCTTCTCTCTTGCCACCTGATCATCTCTAGTGCTACCTATCCAGTCTCTGACTGGAGTCTGTCCCTCCTGTGATCCTGGGTATGTGAGAACTCCTGGGAGTCAAGTTGCCTCTGGGATCCTGAAATCCTGGTGTGTCCGGGCTTCTGAGATTCTGTAATCCTGGGCATGTTAGAGCACCAGTGACACTGGGTGTGTTAGAGCACCTGGGAGTGGAGTTTCCTCTGTAGATTCTGGGACCAGTCCAGAGCCAGTGACCAAGGTCTGCTCTGAGTACTGGTTCAGAGAATTCATGCATTGAGGTGTGAGGAAAAGTGGTTTGGCATATTCAGAGATATCTCCTATTCTCTTTTCTAACTTTCTATGGAATTTTCAAAAGTGTCACTGTGAAAGATGCAATGTGAATTAATATAAAAATAAATAATGAAGTAAAGAACACTTAGGGCAGCATGGGTCAGCTGTGTTTCTCCCAGCAAACTCCCTAAGTGGTCACATGACATTCTACTACGTCACTGTTCTAATATTGCATGGATCTTTACCTCCTATGAACGGCTTTCTTCCCCATGCTATCTAGCTTGGCTCAAAAATTTCAACCTTCTTTCTCACTACTTTGAGGGACACTGTATTCTGCTATGGAAAACTTCAGAAGGAATAGAATTAGTAACTTCAGAAACTTCATTCCCTTTTTATGACAAGACTCATGCTTTTAGACTTATCCTATAGCACCAGGATCTTATAAAACTAATAAATTTTGAATGCTGAATTGAAATAACATATTACAATATTCACCTGTAACTAGTTACCTATTGTGCTCACCATATAAGTTAATTTATTAATTTTATTTATTTAAGATATAATTGCATTATTTCCCCCTTGTTCTCCTTTCTTCAACTCCTCCCATCACACTGACTCTTTTTCAATTCTTTGGTTTCTAAGTTGTTCTATTCTAATAACTAATTAGACAAATTAGTTATCTAATTGCTATTGTGGTGTGTATCTCTTTGTGTGTATTAAGAAATATATGAATACAACCTGCTGATTATGTTTGATGTTGCTTGCCTGTCTATGGTTCCCACGCTGATCACTTGGCATTGAATAACCAAGTTGGCTCTCATCCCTCACAAACACTAATTCTCCTTCTCTCGGCAGTCATTAATTACTGTAGCTCTTCATCTAAGAATATGACCTCATGTGCTTTCCCCCATCCACAATGGGATGTCAAGTATGTTGGAACTGTGTAGTTCTAGTTTAGGCAGCCATATTTTGGATTTCCTGGGTGCAGCTTCTCTGTATATCTAGAAGAGATAATAACATAGCACATGTCCTCTGATCCTTACAAACTTTCCATCCCTACTTTGATGATTTTCCTTTGATGAGTTGGTATAGGAGTTGTGTTGTAGATGTATCACTTTGGGCTGGACACCACTCACTCAGTTGTTCTCTACATTGACCAGTTGTTGATCTCCATAGTAGTCTTAGAAAAAGCCTCTTTGATGATAGTTAAGCCTATGCTTATCTGTGGGAATGATGAAAATATATCCAAATGCAGTTAGGAATTATATTGGTTTAGGAAAATGACAGTATTATAGAAATCAATAATCTGAGAAAATCCAACTAAAAAAATAAATTCTGATAAAGAGGTGGGGGAAGAAAGTTTCTTACTACAATATGATGGAGACAGTAAAAGAATTGATGTTTATAGTACCTCAAAATTAGAAAAAAGTGGGCATAGCATGGGTTCTATGTGAAGTAGAGTGAACCATGAAAGAGAACTATTTATTAATAAAGTAGGCAAATATTGAGTGTCTAAAGAGTGACAATAAAAGGGCTTAGGTAGTGACAAGTCTGAATTTGTTGATTCAATTTCCTTTTCTATAAATTAAACATTTCAAAATCTTTCTTGAGAGTCTCATCTTTGGTGTAATATTTTATAATTACTAAGAGAAAGGAGGTTTGATAGCAAAGATTTTTTTCTATCTAAATCAATGTATCCATTAAGGAGTGCATTATTGTACAACAGATGGAATTAAATGAACCATTGCATGAACTTGGCATTTCAAATCGAGCTACCTGAATGTAATTATCTGAAGACACCTTCTAAATATGCTATTCATGAGGGATTAAATTTTATGGAGAGATTCTCTCCCATTCTACTTTGCTCTTTTCTGTGTGCAATGGTTTTAGTGATCTTGGTTTATTGTACCATCATCTTTTGCCAATGATAATGGTGAAAATTGATCCTGAACCACTGAAACTGATGACACAGAACCAGTCTACAGCTGTTTAAAAAACAAACAAACAGACCAAGGATGGCTTACAGGAAAAAATGTCACAACTTTGTGCCATAGAAAATTTGAGTGGCCTGCTCTAATCCCTATATTATTGAAATTTGGAAAAATTTCTCCATGCATCAAATGGAAAGTTTTAGGACTTCATCCACAAGCTGTCAGGCTGTTTTTGTGCTTGTTGTCATTTGGAGATTGCTGTGATCAGTGATGAGGAACCCTGTGTGTTTTCTACCACGTTCGGTTCTGTGTTCTTTGAGAAGAAGCAAAGTTTTAGTTTGGTGAATTATGTTGTCGTACAGGGAGTATACCTACAAGGTGACATTAGTAAATACTTGGAACAATGGATACTTAAAACTCTATTATAAATTTTCAGGACTGGATAATTTTAATCATTTATTTCAAGAAGCAAACTGTCAGCTGAACAGAAAAAATCTTATAACCTCAGTCCTCTGGGTTAATTGTTAGGAGGATCAAAAGTTTACGTCGAATGAAGAGAAAGAAAGCTTGGGTTCTTGAAGCGCACTGTTCCAAAAGAAAAATGTCAGGAAAAGATTGCTTTTTAATGATCATGAAGCAATAACTAGGTGTGGTAGATTGAAGAAGAATGTCTCCTATAGGCTCATGTATTTGCATATGTGGGCCTAGGTTTGGTGAAGCTGTTTGTGGACGTTTAGGAAGTGTAACCATGTTGGAGGAGGTGTGTCACTAGAGGTGGACTTCTTGAGTTCAAGTATTCACACCAATTCCAGTTTGCTGTCTATGCTCAGTGCTTGCAATTCATGTTGTTGCATCTCCATGTCTTCCCACTGACCCTGCTCTGCCACGATGGAGTGAAACCCTAAAGCTTCCTAAAACTCAGGGGCCCAGGCCATGGTGGGTGGTGCCATTCCTGGGCTGGTGGTCTTGCATTCTATAAGAAAGCAGGCTGAGAATACTATGAGGAGCAATCCAGTAAGGTGCCCTCCTCCAGGACCTTTCTGGCTCCTGCCTTCAGGTCCTGGCTTTGCTGAACTTTCTGTCTTGACTTCTTCCAGTGACAAAAATTAGTGTGCAAGCATAAGCCAAAATAAACAATTTTCTCCCCAATATTTTTGTACTCTTGCTGTTTCATTACATCAATAGTAACCTTAACTACAAATAGTTATTAAAGGCTTGAAGGAAAAAGTCTACTTCTGGACATAAGGGTACAGACTTATGTGAGAACGTCAGAAGAGTATGGTTCTGAAGGTGAGACTGAGTGCCCAAAACACTAAAGTCACTTTAATATGTTGAGAATGTGAACACTTGTGGGATTATATACATATGGATTCCAAAACAGTGCTCACCTTTGACAGAATTAGAAGTTCTGGGATGTGCCCCTACATCTTATTTCTTTTAAAGTAAGCACACATGAGATTAGGTAGTGATGTTAGGAGTGCTCAAGGCTGAGGGGCACTCATGAAGATTGTGGAATTCGTGAAAATCCAACCAATATATAGACCTTTATGTCTTCTCCCCATTCCCTTTATTCTTCCCTTCCTAGTGCAAGAGAAAGGTTAATTTTAAACTTTCTCTCTTTTCATAGCAATATATACATAGAGAAAGGGACACTATAAAAAATGAAGCCTTAAAGCTGACTGAAAATTATCTGCGGTATAGTGGAACTTTATGTGAAATTATGTGATTATTATCATCTTTAATATAATGCGCTAAATCATGTATCTTCAATACTTGAATAGTATCTGTGTCTGACTTTTTATTACCATAGAGAGAAATACCTAAGAGAAATAATCTAAAGGATGGAAGAATTATTTTATGATTTCAAAAGGTTTTCTCTGAGTTAGGTCCACTCCCTCTAAGCCCATTGCATTAGTATTAGCATATATATATATATGTATTACACATTATAAAAATATATATACACATATAAAAATACAAATATATATAATATGTGTATATATTATACATTGCAATATATTGTAATATATTAATATAAATATATGTGTATATATATATTGCACACAAACACACACATATGTGGAATTCATTAGAGAGGTTCACAGGCTGTAGTCCAGCTAGTCCACCCACAGCTGAAAAACCCCGAAGCCAATGATTGTTTAGCCCATAAGGCTGGATGTCTCAGCTGGTCTTTATTCCATGTTGGAATCCAAAGAATCAGGTTCTGATACCAGTTAATGAATGTCTAGCAGCAGGATAGATGAAATGCCAGTGAGAATAAGGGCGAGTAGGCAGAAAGAAATAGCTCTTTCTTCCGTTTCCTTTTGTGCAGGCAGCCACCAGAATATGTGGCCAAGATTTAAGGTGGGTCACCTCATTTCAAATAATTTGATCAAAAGAGAATTTGCAGCTGTTCTCAGATCTCTAGTTTTAGTTGATGCAGCTAGATTAAGTAGCCATCACATCCACATGGTAGAATGATGTGATGATAGAGGAAAACTGTTCACCCCTTAGTAACCATGAAAGAGAGAAGAGTAATCAGTAAATCAGGAATATGGATATCCATTGGGAATGAGCAAAGAAAAGTAACTGCCCCTCTTCATCATCTATCAAGTGTCAAGAGTTCCTTGGATAAGGGCAAGGCTTCAAGAGCTCCTTCTAGATCCATGCTGGAATTTCAACTGGCTTGATCTTGCACAGGCTTTGTGTTGGTAACTATGGTTGCCAAACATTTATTCATGTATATCTAGTAATAACCAGAAGATAGCACTTATAGCTCTTCTCTTCATCTACCAGATCTTGTATTCCAATACTTTCAGATCTTTCCAGTTCTTCTTCCACAAAATTCACTGAGCCTTGGAAGGTGCAACTGCTTAGGACTCAGGTATTTATAATCTGCATTTGGACAAGTTATGAGTCTCTTCATTAACCACTACAACTACACAAAATAAGATCCTCTGACCAAAGTCGAAAACAGCAGAAATCTATAGGTATAAACAAAGAAATTTATGATATAGTTTCATGACACTTAGCAAAACACCTTAGAGCCTAATGATCTCCTAGTCATGGTCTTTTGACCCAAGATACAATTCACAGATCACATGAAGTTTCAGAAGAAGGATAAGCAAAGTGTGGATGCTTCGATCCTTCTCAGAAGGAGGAACCAAATACTACAGGAGGAAATATGGAGACAAAGTGTGGAGCAGAGATGGAAGGAAAGGCCATCCAGAGACTTCCCCACCTGGTGCTCCATCCCATATACAGTCACCAAATCTAGACACTATTGTGGATGCCAAGAAGTGCTTGCTGACAGGAGCCTGATACAGCTGTCTCCTCAGAGACTCTGCCAGAGCCTGACCAATACAGAAGTGGAGGCTCAAAGCCAACCATCGGACTGAGCATGGGGACCCTAATGGAGGAGTTAGGGAAAGGACTGAAGAACTGCAGGAGTTTGCAACCCCATAGCAAGAACAACAATATCAACCAGACAGACTCCCAGAGCTTCCAGGGACTAAACCACTAACCAAAGATTAAACATAGAAGGACCCAAGGCTGCAGCCACATACATAGCAGAGGATGGCCTTGTCAAGCGTTAATGGAAGGAGAGACCCTTGGTCCTGTGAAGGCTTGTGATTCCTCAGTATAGAGGAATACCAGGGCAGGGAGGTGCAAGTGAATGGGTGGGTGGGGAAGCACCCTCATAGAAGCAGGGGGCTGAAATAAGGGGTTTCTTGGGGAAACCAGGAAAGAGGATAGCATTTGAAGTATAAATAAAGAAAATATTTAAAAAGAGAAAGAGAAAATGCAGTATTTATCTTTCTGGGACTGAGTTAGCTCAGTCAGTATAATTTTTCTATTTGCATTTATTTATCTGGATCTTCCTTTATTTCTCTCTCTTCCTTCCTCTCTCTCTCCCTCTCCCCCCTCTCTCTCTCTCTCTCTCTCTCTCTCTCTCTCTCTCTCTCTCTCTCTCTCTCTTTTCCTTTCTGACTAATATTCCATTGTGTATATGGACCACATTGTTCCTACACATTCTTCGGTTGATTGTCATCTGAGCTCTTTCTATTTCCTGGCCATTGTGAATCAAGCTTCAGTGAACATGACCTCTGCAATAAGCTATTACATTTTTGTGTATATACTAAGAAGTGATATATATGATAGTTCTATTTCCAGTTGTCTTAGTTAATTCTTTGTTGCTGTAATAAGATAACAGGACCAAGACAATTTATAAAAGGAGCATTTAATTTGGAGTTCCAAGTTCCACAATGTCAGAGGTCATGGTTAGCTCATTGGGAAGCATGATATCAGGCAGGCAGGTATGTTGCTATAACAGTGAATGGAAGTTATTATCTTCATTCATAAGCACAAGGCAGAAAGCCCTTCCTGAGAATGAAGTGGTGTTTTATAAACCTCAAATCTTTCAACCAGTAACACACTGATCAATTGGTGCCACATGTACTAATCCTTTCAAAAAATGTTCCACCAACTGGGAATCAATCAAACATATGAGTTTATGGGAGTCATTCTCATTCAAACAACAATACTAGTTTTTTTGAGAAATCTTCAGACTGATTTCCACAGAGATTGCTCTATTTTAAATTCCCACCAACAATGTGTAACTAAGTGTCCCCATTCTCCCATGCCCACGTGGCATCTGTTGTCCAAAGTGTGTATTCTTCATTTTACCAAATCTGCCCTGGGTAAGATGGAATCTTGAAGTAGGTTTTCTGTTTCTTTTTGCGTTTTTTGTTTTTGTTTTTGGGGGTGTTCGTTTGTTTGTTTGTTTGTTTAGAGACAGGGGTTCTCTGTGTAGCCCAGGCTGTCCTAAAACTCACTCTGTAAACCAGGCTGGTCTCAAACCCAGAAATCCACCTTCCTCTGCTTCCCAAGTGCTGGGATTAAAGGTGTGTGCCACCACTGTCTGGCCTTGAAGT
The DNA here is from genome assembly GCA_019843815.1 of Montemys delectorum. Taxonomy (NCBI): domain Eukaryota; kingdom Metazoa; phylum Chordata; class Mammalia; order Rodentia; family Muridae; genus Montemys; species Montemys delectorum. The sequence continues at coordinate 16,985 of JADRCD010213119.1, forward strand.
AGTTTTAATCTGAAAGCATTTCCCTGAAGTCTGAAGATGCTTAGCAGTTGAAAAGAATGTTTACTAGCTTTTGTATTTTTTGATTTGAAAATGTTTTGTTCACCTTATAGTCCATTTATTAATTGGGTTTTGTTTTTTTTTTTTTGAAGTGCTTTGTATATTCTATACCCTAATCTTTTAGCAGTCATGTAAATAGTATTTTCTCTCCCAGTCTTTAGGATGCTTCTTCACTCAGTTGACAGGCTCTTGTGCAGTAGAGAAGCTTTTAATTTCAGGAGATACTGTTTTTGGATGGTTGGTCTTTCTACACTACAAAAGTCAGAGTCAGAAGTCCATGTCTGTGCCTGTAAGGTGAAACCCATTTGTAACTTTAATTTTTCAATTCCTATTTTTAATGGTGGTCCTTAAACACTTTAACCTCCCTTCCATCCCACCACCCATCAGAGGTAATGGAAAAGAAATGATATGGGGGAAGTGGACCTGTTTACTAATGATTTTTTTTTTTTTTTTTGGAACAACTCCCATTTGTGTTGTCAGGAAATCAACAGTTCAGGTCACAGGTCAGCAGCAGCAGCTTGATCTACTCCCAAACACTTCACAGATACACCAGCAGTCCAGTTTGCTAGAGTCAGGACAGTAGCAGGTCTCCTATAACCTAGCAGGTAATAGGGAATCAGATCAGCAAAGATGTCAGGAGTTCTCAGCTGCGCCTCTCTCAGCGAAGCTAAGATCAGCAAAGATGGAAGACCACACGTGTTGCACAGCTAGCTCTATATGCAAGCCAAGTTTAGCCTTCATCACTGTCTGTGGAATCCTACTTATACTCCCTCCATAGACCATGTGTCTTGCCTCAGCACATGACATCACTCTGTCAATCAACCTGATTTCTTAAAAGTGGCAAGAACCTGCAGCTCACCACCAGAAGTTTTTGGTGCATTTCTCTCTATATAGTCCCGACAAAAGGAGCTCAGCTGTATGGTCGAAGATTTCATGAGTATTGTTAGCAAAGAATCCTTCATCATGTGTCCTTTCACATGCTTGCTATAGCAGTACATCCTTTCACCTGTGTTTGCTTCAGTGATAAATTCCTTCATGAGTTTGCCTTAGCAAAACAGCATCCGACACAACTGACTTTCCGAAGAACCCTTAAGTTTCCACTTTAACTACCCCCTGCATTCATCCTGAAGCAGCTGTACCTATACAGTCCTTCAAAGAGGTCTTGTATTGATTGGTGTTGATTTTTGTACAGAGGGGGAAATAAGAAACAAGTGTTGATTGTTGTTGTCGTCCCTTTCTATTTTTGGATATTGAAATCCAAACTCCCAAACACCATTTGTTAAAGATACTGTCTCTTGTCTAGTGTGTATTTTTGGTGTCTTTGTTAAAAATCAGTCTCTGTATTTGTATAGATTAGTATCAAGGTCCTCTATCCTATTTAGTTGATCAATGAGTTGGAATTATTTTTGCTGTTTCTAGTACTACGGCTCTGTAGTATAGTTTGAAATCAAATTGTGTAATATCTCTCATAGATTATTTTGTTGTTGTTCAAATTTTCATTTGTTTTACTTTGGGGAGCAGATTGCTCCCAAAATAAGCCCGCAGACTTTTTCTATGTTGAGAAGAACTGCCCTGGAATTTTAATAGAGATTGCATGGCTTGTGGTTGGAAAGGTGACCATTTTCACAATAATAATCTTCTATTTCTTAGGTTAGGTTTATTGTTACCTATTTTATTGTATTGTACTTGTGTTTGTGTGTGTGTGTGTGTGTGTGTGTGTGTGTGTGTGTGTGTGTGTGTGATTTGTATACAGGACAGCTGCTGATTTACAGGTGTGTGTGTATGTGTGTGTTCATTTTGTATTCTGTCACTTTGCTGAAATTGTTTTTCAAGTCTAAGACATTTTGAGGGTATCTTTAAAGTATGTCTGAGTCTTTGTTATCTACTAGTCTCAGGACATGTCAGTGTAGATACAGCCAAGGTTGTGCTTTGCTAACCTATATGCCTCTTGGTGGAATCAATTGGCATTCAAGACTAACTAGCACACCATCCCAGGTCTTATTTCACTGATATCAGGCTTTCAGACAAGTATTAACAAGTAAGGCATTTATTAAGAAGTTCTCTTGGGAGCGATACCTCTGAGAAGAAAACATGGTCTTACAAACAGAGCTATGAGGAATTTTCCCACCAAAATGTCACCTGCAGAATTATCGGGAGTTATTTAAACTGCAGTTTCCTTTGTCCCCATGCTATATTCCATAAATTGTGTTAACCTAACCTGAATTGTAGCTTTGCTGTCTTTTTTATGGCAAAAAGAACATTAAAAAGGAATACTATAAAACCAAGCAATAAAATGGGCAAGACATTATTCCTACTATAATGGAAATTTATGTGAGATTACTTCATTAACTTACATACCGTTTTAACTGTACTTCCTGCCTCTTTGACCACTTTTGATCCCAAGCATGCTATGCCCTTTTTCCAAAGCCTGTAAATCTCCAAGATTGACCCAAGAAAGGCACAAGCTTCTGCACTAATTTATCCTTGTGTAGTAGAATTTCTAACATTTGTTTCTTAAAATGTCATTATGGTTCCTTAAATTCAAATCTGTGTCTATAAGAAATTTCAAGACATTTCATTTGGTGGGTTCCATTTTGAGATCTGAGCAGAACTTTATCACATCTGTTTGTTAAATACAGAAATAGAGCCCAGGACTGAAATTAACATGTGACAGGTACCTAGCTCTCTGTGACCCTTCTAAGTCATTCCTCTTCCCCAATTTTCAGTGTTGACATGGAAGGAGAGTTGGGTGGGTGGATGGATTGATAGAATATGTTAAGACAAAGTTGCCAAACCAATAGATATGAGGGAATAATTAGTTTATGAAGTAATTGGACTAGAGTTAAAAAAAAAAAAGGAGTTGGAAATGTAGAAGACCACACTAAGTAAAACTGTTAAATATTTATCCACAGAAATAGAATTTAAATACTTAGTACCGATTGCTGCAAATAGCTATTTTAGCACAATTTTCTCTGAATGCTTCTCTGGTTCTCTAAAGAATATAAGTAGCTGTAGTCTGTATAAAGGTAGATTTTTTTTTTCAGACTAATAAAGAGCCAAATATGAATTCTAGCAGTGTCCCTTTGTACCCAGGCTGGCAGCACCATCTAAGCATTAGGCACTATTAGCCCCATGATTCTACTTCAAGAGACATTTACATCCCTCACATCTTTTTCTGAAATGCCCGAAGGAGTGAGGAGATTTGGGAATCAGAAACTTCTTTTCTGCTTCCAGCTCCTCCATGTTTTATCATGATGATTCCAGGAAAGCTACCACAGTGTTTTTAGCATACAGAAGCAACTTCTTCACTGACTCTGTCTTGGGTTATTTGTTACATACTACTACTAAAATAAATATTTTCACCTACTCATTAAATTACATAGTCTCTGTTTTAATGTATCTATTAACTGTATAAGAAGTTAAACCTTCTTATATAAATGAAAGGAGGCAATTTGCATAACAATGAATGAGAATCCTGCCTGTGCCTTTCCTTATTCAATAAAACTTTTCCTGCAATATCACTGTTAATGGTTTGGCTTGACTTTCATATTTTTCCATATGTGTTTCTGCTTAGACTCAAGTACAGATGCACTTCCATTAAGGTCATATATATTTCTTACGTTTGGTTTGTCAGACAGAATCTGTCTAAAGGTTTCAAGGGTATTTAATTTATGTGGGCAATGCTCTTTGGAGACTACTCACATCTCACCCCTCACATCTCTTTTCTTCCACTGTCCCAAGTTGTTGATTAAAAGAGGTTTGGTACCAACCAAAGAGTGTACATGGTAGGACTCATGGCTCCAGCTGCATATGTAGCAGAGGATGGCCTAGTCAATCATCAGTGGGAGGAGAGGCCCTTGGTCCTGTGAAGGCTTTATGTCCCAGTGTAGGGGAATGCCTAGGCCAGGAAGCTTGAGAAGGTAGATTGGTGAGCAGGGGGAAAGGGGAGGGAATAGGTTCTTTTTTTTTTTTTTTTCAGAGGGGAAACAAGGAAAGGGGATATTATTTGAAATGCAAATAAAGAAAATATCTAATTAAAAAAATAGGTTTGGTTGTGGGGATGGGTTTTAGAACACGATGTCTATGACCATGGCTTTTTGTTCTCCTAAGTTAAGTATCAGAACAGACCCTTCTCACAGCTCCCTCAGCTGAGAGCCTACCACTTTCAGTTTGAACAGCCAGAACATTCGTCTAGGTTAGGAGGCTAGAGAAGTGGCTGAATGAGCATGAATACCTGATTCGCATACCTGATAATCTGGGTATGAACCCTCGTCTTTACCTAAAAGTGGAAGAAGACACTAGATGCTATAATATTGTCTTAGGTCCCCTACTCTGCGTATATATCATTAAACATGCTATACTACCCTACTGCTAGACACTTACACAACAACATGTTTTACACTTTAGATAAGTTAATGCCTCTTTTGTGCTGAAAACTGTCCAAAGGGTCTTCAGTCAAGAGCATATTCAAGTTCTTTGAGGGGCTTCAACAATGCTGTGAGTTATCCTGCACCCCATACCCTTACTTTTCACTATTATTTCTTCTGTTCATTCCTTGATATATCTGCTCCAGTGACACCAAGCATCTTTAGCTGTGCCAGAGAGAATCAAGCCCTAGACTTTCTGCCTCACAGATGAAACCAATGTGATGCCCAGACTAACTTCACAAGTCCCTGAGAAACTCCTCCCCTAGTCACCTCTCTGTTTTCTCTTATTTCTTTCAAGTCTTTAGTCAACTCTACCATTCTTGTTGGGACCCACATTCACCACTCAATTTAAAACAATAGTCTTCAGCCAGATATTTTTGATCTTTAAACCTTGTCCCCTTTTTGTAGCATTGCCCACATATAAGGTAATATTACTGGATATGTTTATTACAGAGATTTTCTGTCATTACTAGAACATGCTCTGTATATACAGGATATACAGGATTTTACTCAGTACAGTGCCGGGTTCTGGAAGAATACCTAACAATGTCTATTCAATAATCATTTGAAGAAGAACTCTGTGTGTGTGTGTGTGTGTGTGTGTGTGTGTGTGTGTGTGTGTGTATGTGTGTGTGTGTAATGAATTTATAAATAGTACCTGAAACTTTTCCAATAGTACATGATTCTGAGGAGAATAGTGGAAGCAACCAGCCAGCTAATTATTACAAAGAGCACAAAACAATGCTTGAAATATATTACATGATAATATTAACCACTGAAATACACATAGAGTTTTACAAATAAGAATAAAATTTTGATCTATGTTTGGCACTCTCTTAAGAATCCCAAACCAGAGAATGGCTCCACTCACTTTCAAAATGGTTCTTCCCACATTAATTTACAGTCAAAACATTCTTCCATAGACATGTCTACAAGCCAACCTGATCAAGGCAAAGCCTCATTGTGAGTTTCTTCCCATGTAATAGTAATTACCAATTACTAATATAATGCCTCAAAGTATCATAGCTGCTCTTATCTATTCATTCACTCATTCATTCATGTGCTGAATGAATTCTTTAAAACACTCTATGCAACTAAGACATCTTCATATGACTTATTCCTTATTTCTGTTATTCCCCTGTGTTATATAGAACTTGTGTGTGACTATTTAGTCATTTGCTTACAAATAAATACTTTAATAACCCCTGGGTTTTATTATTTTCCCTTGGAGCACAGTCTAACAAAGTTGAAGTTTAGTGTGGTAGTGTTATAATATGCATTTTTTATATACTTCAAGTAAAGACATGGCTTTTAAAGTCATGCCTTATATTATTTCAAAGATAATTCTTTATTGTTCCTCTGAAGAAACAATGTATGGTCTATTTTAAACCACTGCATGTATATATTCCATAGAAACACATTATTTTATCAGTTCAGAATCTCTTGCAGGTCTGCTCTTCTTTTTCCTCCACACTACTAGTTTCTACAATATTGCTATGTTTGTACTCTCTAGTCATTTCCCATTTCACACAGACTTAAAACTCTGTCTCCATAAAACCCCTCCAGGGTGGCAGCTTTTTAATCCATGAGGAAAGTCTACTCTGTGAAATATAAGACTTGCCTGAATCCTTGAACTTTGTACCACAGAAAAGATGCCAATCCTATTTCAACCATAGAGGCTATAGGAAGCAATACTATTAGAAAACAACTATCTTTCTCCTGATCAAAAAAAAAATCTTTAGGCAAAGAAAATAAAGCCCACCCTCTGATAACACAAATTAAGGAGAGAGGGGGCAGGGAGGGAGAGTGAGACGAAGATAGTGACAGAAACAGAGACAGAAAGACACACGGAGAGACATAGAGAGAGGTGAAGGAGTAAGAACATGAAAATATGTCATCCCTGGATATTAGAGTTCCTGGTTCAACCTGGCTGTAAATCTTAGTGCATCTTGCCTTACTTGTGAGTAAATTGAGCCTTTTCTTATATTCTCCAGGCCACTAAATTGTTCTCTCTTCTCAAGAGTATCAAATGATGACACCAGTCACTCACACCCAGTGCTGTTTTAATGCAAACCATATATTTTGCTTTAAAGTTAAAGTAGAAACCGGGATATACATCCCCATTGCATCTACAAGAGCACTGTTCATAAAGAAATTCATTATGATGTTATATTCATAAAAATACTTATACTTCAGTAGCCTATCACAGCTGTATAAGACATGTTATGAGATATAAATCAGTAAGGAGTGAAAGGAATATGTTTGAATATACAGACCCTCCACATCATTTGGGAACTGCCTCCCTAGGTTAAGCAGCTTGTAGCTTTCCTGTTTTCTTGGGCCTATGAGCTGACTGGAATTCCTAATGAGAAGCCTTTCTTCATGGGGCCTTTCCTCTCCCCAGGTAATTAATCACAACTCCTCAGAAACCTTGCTCAGCTCAGTCCCTTTTGATGTGCAGCTATCGCAACCAGCCATGACTACAAGCATTAGAAGTTTCTCCAGCCACACTGACTTTGATAAAAGATGCTTTCTTCCTAGAAAATTGGTCAGCTCAGTCATCATGCATTTGATGATCATAACAATGGTAATGATCTGTTGACTGTTAGCTCCTGGGTGCTCTAAGCCTTTTTAGAATCTGACAAGTAGGCCTCCCAGCCATCTGTTCCTGGGGGAAGTAAACAAGTCTCTAGAAAGTCTTCTGCAATTTTCGTTAGCTCATTCCAGAGCAGCCTTTTAAACATTAATGCACAGATGAATCACTTCAGGGTCTCAGAAAATGCGCATTCTGACTCAGCAGCTGTATGAGCTGGAGTCCAGGTTCTGAATCTCTAACCAGCTGCCAGGTGCTGGGGATGCTGGGGCGGCTGAGTACTCTTTGATTGGCAGGGCCGAGAGAATTTTTTATTTACTGTGTTAGTCGAAGCCCCACAAATCCTTCAACACGTTTGTTCTTATACAGACAGCAGCCCTGCCACACACCTTCAACCAGCAAGATTGTGTCAAATTTAAAGCATTCTTTTCTGATATTCCCTTGGGAAACTGAAATGTAAATGTAAATGTAAATGTAAATGTAAACCCTATTATCCAGGCTCTAGTCTTATACCACTTATCCTGTGTAAAGACTATACATCACATATTCAGCGAGGAAACCATAGGTGGGTATGGTTACATATGCAGTGAAACTGTTTCCATTATGCAATGTCTTGTAGGTTTAACTGTGAGCTTTTAAAAACACTTTTAAATTTTATTCATTGATAATGTCATATATGCATATAATATGTATTCTTGTAGCAGTCTCTTTATCTTCCCTTATTTCCTTCCTACTCCTACTAACATCTTACTCCCTAACAAGTCCCTTTCTTAGGTGTGTGTGTCTGTGTAAGAAAGAGGCAGAGACGTTGCCTAAGTATGGATTGAGAACCATTCACTAGTGTGTGGGCAACTTGCCAGTGGCTACACTACCGAAGAAAAGGGCTCCCACACTCCTTCCTTTTATCATGCATAATAAAAACAAGACTTATCTATGTCTTATGGGTATGATTTCCACTTTAACATTTCACTTTTTTCTTATTAGAAGTTTATTTATAAATCAATACATTTTCTTTTTTTTGTTTTGTTTAAAGAGACACAGAGACCTTACGCAAGTAGAACCTTTAAGTTAGCAACTAACCGGTACTTGTAACAATAGTAGTGGCTTCATTTTTTATGAAGCAGCATTCTCTGGGTGCTGTTTCAGAGTTCCATCCACAGACAGTGTTAAGGGCATCATACTGAGCTCTGCTGGTAACCAGAAGTCTTACTCAAAGCTTCTACACATAAGAGATAATCAAAGACAGGCTTTCCTTTGAGGTAGATTCATCTCCATGTTATCTGTGGTCCAAAGATTTTCAAGCAATGTGTCAGAGGTGACTTTTCAAGGTAGGTCACTTTGAACTCTGCCCCAGTTGACTATAGTTAATTTTATTATCAAGAACTGTTCTATTACTAAAGTGAAATGTAGAATAGTTTTGACTCAGTTCTTTCTCAACAAATTCCAACAGCCTGAAGGTCCTTACCATTGTTTGTACCCTCCAAGGCAGCATTGGGAGGCTGAATGGTTTTAAAAGGGAAATGCCAGCATTCAGTTGAGACATGCCCCAAAACCATCAGTTAGTTCTTTGGAACACTGCCAGAAGGAAGAAAGTGCCTCACCTCTATAGCATCTGCTCTATAAATAATTTAATTTTACCTCTAGGACAATTTATGTGCACCACTAAACTGGCTATAAGCTATCATGAATACGACAGAGGATTAGTTCTCTGCTTTTACACATATAAATGTTTACTTGGGTTGAGCCACTGGCATTTACATTGAATCCCACGTCACCTGTCTTCACCATCAATGTTCAGAACTAGAGGACGGTGCTCACCTTGAAAAAGATAATATCATTCCTAGCAAAACTATGGAAAATTACTAATTTCTGGCACTTAATTGACTTTTTAAAGAAATTTCACTTTTTTCCATGTTATTTTTCTTAATTACTTGGAAATTACGTATAATGTACCTCAATCACACTCATTTCCCTGTCCTCCCAGGTCCAGCTTTTCAAGAATAGCTATATGCTAATACACACGTGCACATACACAGTTCATTTTCTCTCAGGGTGTTTGTTGCTAACATTTGCAAACAACCTATGTCTGTATTATATACTCCATGTTGTGCAGTGAATATTTTAAAGTAGCACTATCTATGGTATGACAATCTTATTAGATGATGGACCGAATCTATGGTCACCTGGGCAGCTTAGCAGAAATAAGCTGAGTTTTCTAACAGCAGGAAGATGAAAGAGGAGTTATGACTTTCTCCATTTCTATTTTGGATATAGAGGGGGGAGGAAAAGGTCTTTGACTTATCTAGGCCCTTAAATAAGAATGAAAGCTTTATCTCTGTAAGAGGATCTGGCTATAGTGGTGAATTGTACAGATGCTAGCCACATGGCTTAGGTGGCTATTGTGTGTGGTGTTTGCACGTGTGGATGTGTGTGCATGTGCAGAGAATAGAAGCGAATTTTATGAGTCCTACATTATTGCACACCACCTTGATTTTATTTCTATTTGAGACCACCGAGTCTCTCTCTAAGCCTCTAACTTGACATCTCAGCGTGGCCGGCTGACCAGCAAGCATTTGCAATCCTTCTGTCTCCATGCCTTTCCATCCTGGGCTCAGGCATGCATGGCTCTCCCTGCCTTTTATAGGAGTTCTGGGATCCAAATCTGTGTCCTTATGCTTTTGCAGCAAGCACTGTATCCACTAGGCAGTGTCCCCAGCTCCTCTGAGACCTCAGCCCATAGATTGGCGTCATCCACATGGGCAATGGGTCTTCTCTTCTTAGTTAGTCCTGTTGGGAAACGCTTTACATTCTTTTCTAGAGGTTTGTCTCCATGGTGATTCTAAATGGAGTGCAATGACAATGAACATTAACCATCAAAGTGTTGAATAGTTGTATTTTCCTCATTATCATTTTCACCAAAGTGTTTTACCCTAAAACTTTAAAAACAGAAAAAATGTTAACATATCTACTATCCATGACTTATTAACAAGATTACACAGTCATTATATTTCATCCTCACTTTAGTCAAAGAGAAACTTGCTGATAGATGAAAGACCATATCTGGTGTCTTTCCTCATTTTTTTCAGAATAAGTCGGTATAAATGAATCTCTGAACAGGGAACTGTATTTCATTTGCATAATTGCTAAAAAGTTTGCTGCATTACATTTTATATTTCAAATTCAGAACAATGATATTCCATATTTTCAAAATGTCTCAGTATTTTTATGTTACTAGATGAAGTAATATTTTTACTTGTACTATTATATAACATTCCATTCCATAAATAAGCTGCCTGGGTCACAGTTATTTGCTTTTGTAGTTCTACAGAGAGATAATTAGATTATTCCTCTCTTCTACTACAAAACCTGAGGCTTCCATGAACATTATAGCACACATCTCAGATAGCTCTGTGGAATGTTCTCCAGGACAGATATCTAAAAGCAGGCATTTGATAATAGGAGATTAGGATTTCTCAGATTCAGTGAATGTTGCCAATTCTCCTTCCAAGGTGACTGTTCAGTTGTCACTCCTCAGGGTAGATGTCAAGTGCCCATCTTGCCTCGATCAGAGTAAAACCTCAATGCTTCCTGCCTCCTCCCACAATGCTGTAATTGTAAATTCACACTTCTCTTCTTATTTCATGTGTATGCATATTTGCCTGCAGTTATGTCTATGTACCACATGCACACTGAGACCAGGAAAGGGCACCAGATCCACAAGAACTAGAGTTACAGATGGTTGTAAGCAGCCACATGTGGCTGGGAATTGAACCCAAGACCTTTGCAAAAGCATCAAGTACTCTTAACCACTAAGCCATCTCTCCAGGCCATCTCTCACACTTCTTTTAACTACCCTTCCTTGGATGGCCAGTGAAGGTTCTGTGCATCTTATTTTCATGAGGTAGTAGATGCTACTTCTTTTTATTTGTATTTTTATCTTGTTAGTTATTATTCTTTCTATTTATAGTCAATGGTTTCTATTCTTTAATACCAACATGCAGGGAAGGGTAGTTCCTGTGGTATGAATATTTTCTGAAATGTGTAGCCTCAGACACATGTTGAATCAATTCAAATCCTTACTTTTCCACTGCTGTAGGGTAGTTCATGTTACTAGTTTCTGCTACTAATGCCTCTGTCCACCTTAGCATTGCACTCTAAAATGATATTCTAATTCCATGCTTCTATGAAGTTGTGAATAAATGTGAATATCATGCTATCTGGAGTAATATTTGGAAAAGGAAGTGATATATTTTACTTAGTTCTTCTTAACTGATGTGGGTTTTTGGATCCTTAATGTTAAAGACTTTGAATAGTTTATTTTTCATTAAAAACTGTGAAGTTAGCAGTATGATTTCAACTTCACTGTCAAGAGACATGAAATTCCCAGGTAACAGACCAAGATAAAAACTCTGTGAAGCTTATGCACAAGACAGTGTTCACTAGAGTGTTGATGCCTGCTCTTTCTCCCCTGATGGTCCCACAGCAATAACGCACAGAAGGTAAGGTGAAGCTCTTCAGGTGTAACTGAAAAAATCCTAGGCTTAGTCAACTCATAGCTTTACTGAGAAGCAGTTTGAATTATTATTTGCCCTGAAGGATCATGACCTCTCTGTGATGTTGGGAAGCAGGCAAACCTTCTTGTGGTCCAAGAGGAGAAATTTTTCTGTTTTCCTACACTGTTTTCTTAGTGTAACTTGGTATATAAAGCTACTTCAGAAAGCAAAAGGTAGACATTACCTCTACTAATTCAGTAACAGATAAATGGATAAAAGGGAATGATGATTCTCTCTGTAGAGTAAGCTTCCCAAAATTATGGTAGAACAGAAACAAAAGATCTCAACTTTTTATGAATAGACTGAAGATCTGTTTCATGTTTTATTTTGGAAAATATTCAGAAAGTTTTTTACATCCAGTTCAAAATTGTGTTTGTCCATGATTAAAGCTTGTTAAATTAATGATTAGTTTTCTAAATTTATCCAATTGGTATGAATATTAGTTGATATCTAAAACATCAGTATTTCAATAAATAAAATAAAAATTAAATATAGAAACACCCAAATTTCATAGTCCATAAATGAAATTGCTTACCAATGGTTTGCTTTTAATGTTAAATTAAAGACTGGTTCTCAAACACTAAACATCTCTCCATTGTACATGCTATTTTAGTAATAGTGACCTCACTAATGCCATTCTTTCAACTTTAATCAACATTATCAGCATGTCTTCTGTTACTTGCTTAAGTCTAGACAATATGCAAAATAATAAATCAAGCTGTGGTATGTAGTGCTTTATCATTTTTTTCCTTTTTGTAGAACAAATATTCCCCTCCTTTTCTGAGCTGCCACATTGACATTACTGTGCCACAGTTAGATGTGTGACAGCACAATATTGCACATGGTTCTATCATACAGATGCAGAGAATAACCAGAAAGTAGAGGTAAAAGAAAAATGTAAGTAATTTAGGAGTGACAGATTCAATGATTTATCATCTTTGCTTCTAGTATTAACTTTATATTTATAAATTTATGTAATTTTATTTTTAATAATGGTAATGCTCACTAACCAGCTTATAAAACACCTGAAAAATTAACAGTTGACCCGTGATCTCCTAGAAGTGGACTCTGTCATATTGCATCTTATTGGTATGTCTT